>CAUZXS010001712.1:7500-70000 GCA_963585895.1 Sepioteuthis lessoniana | reverse complement strand
ATCAAATCAAAAGCAAACAATTTAGAATTGTTGGGAAAAATATGTGTACAAACGTTTGCTACATCATCCTCATGGGACACTCTGAGGTCCGATCTCATTATGATTCATAAACTCTTCATTATGGTCAAAAATAAAACGGCCTGTAAACTGTTTAAAGCCATAGTCTGACTGGTGGTCAGCTTTTTTAGCCCCTCAGAAGGCACTGCAGACTGAATCTGTAGATACTTTTATGATCTCATCAAAAACATATAAATGATACCCTGTATTCTGAAATGGGCAGTTCTCATTCTTGCAACTCCTATGTGTCTTTGACAGGCAGTAGTATCCACTCAACAGCTAGGGACTAATAACACTCAGAACATATCTTTTTGGAACCAAGCTTCTTCACATTCTTCACATACACATGTAGAATAACCCAAAATAAGTTATCCTTAAACTTACCTAGAACTCAATGCCATAGAGTGCACATTCAACAACTTTTTTGTGAGTCCTCTGAACTAACATACAAAAAAGATCCCTCTTGTACATTTTTGTATATCTGTTTCATCTCATTTATTAATTCTACTGTTTTTTTCTTTCTATTTCTTCCTCATTTACTTTTTTAGCAGGTAGTATGATATTCCTGGTCAGCAAGTCGCCCCTCTTCCATTCCCTCTCCTCCCCTGCATTGCCATACACAAATGTAACACTTTTAAAAAGGTATAAAACAGACACTGTTTTGCTCATTCTAATACTAGCCATTTCAGAGTGTAAGTCTTGTAAATTCACTAGTTTAGAATATTTTGTTGTAACTTGTATCTTTTTTGTCTTTTTAAATTGCTTATAAATTTTATTAAACTTGACTATTTTATATGAATTGCTTGGGATAAAAAGAAGTAAAATTATGGAAAGAGTTCCTGATACACTTATATTAGTAAAGTTATAGCATTTAGAGAAATAGAAAGATTGCTTTATTGGTGGGGCTTATAATACAATAATTGTATCCCATGCAGAGGGGTTATACTCCCCACAAGGAGTGTCCTAAGTATGACTCTAAGCTACATCTGATATTGAGGCTTCAGTTCTGGAGCTTTGAAGAGTGTGGTTTACCCCTTCATTACCATTACTTCCAGGCCTACTTTGACTCAGTGTGGTAATACCTGTTTGGGTTCCATCTATAGATCAAATAGATGTTTTACAAAAAGTGTAAATATTAAACATACAATGGATGCTATTGCCTAATCTCTAGTCATGAAATAGCCCAAGACAAGTTTACATGCCATTTAAAAAAAGAGAAGGAATTGAAATTCAAAATACTACGGGTAATAAAGGCTTCCATTTACATCATTGTATATAAAATTTAAATGTATGTTTGATGTTCCTGCTGTTGTTGATAATAATATTGAAGTCAATGTTTTTTTTCTTCATTTCTTTTTTGTCTTTGTTTTCAGTACTTTCTATTATATGGGTGAGACAGCCATGTACATGTTGCTCAATGTTCTGGGTTATATCATCATGTTGATTGTTATGACTTTTAACGGCTGGTTTGCTATTGCTGTACTTTTTGGTAAGTAATTCTGGTTATTTACTTATTTCTTGTTAATAAAATTCTTGTTTATTTTTATTTTATTTACTATCTGGTTTTCAAAGAGCACAACCATTAGATGAACAATATTGCATTGTATTCTAAAATTCTCATTCTTGTAGTTCCTGTAAAAATGTGAATTGATTGTTGAGTTAATGATTGCCATTTCTCCTGATTCTTTTGATGATATGCACCCCCATTTCTTTAACTGACATGCAACCCACCCACAGTCTTTCAAATGACATGCAAACCTCCCTTGATCTTTTAAATGACACGCAAACCTCCCTTGATCCTTTTAATAACGTGAACTTCTCTTGATCCTTTAAATAACGTGAACTTCCCTTGATCCTTTAAATGACATGCAATCCTCCCTTGATCCTTTAAATGACATGCAATCCTCCCTTGGTACTTTAAATGACATAAAACTTCCCTTGATCCTTTAAATGACATGCAATCCTCCCTTGATCCTTTAAATGACATGCAATCCTCCCTTGATCCTTTAAATGACATGCAATCCTCCCTTGGTACTTTAAATGACATAAAACTTCCCTTGATCCTTTAAATGACATGCAAACTTCCTTTGATCCTTTAAATGACCTGCAAACTTCCCTTGATCCTTTAAATGACCTGCAAACTTCCCTTGATCCTTTAAATGACATGCAAACTTCCCTTGATCCTTTAAATGACATGCAAACTTCCCTTGATCCTTTAAATGACTTGCAAACCACCCACAGTCTTTCAAATGACATATTACTCCCACCAATCTTTTAGATGACCTACATCTCTCCCTTGGTCCTTTAAATGACATGCCATCCCGTATCATGAATGACCTGGGAAATTTACTTATGATTTGAATTCCATTTCCTGTGATGATGTATGAGTTACCAAAACAACAATCATCATCATCATCATCATCATCATCAAGTTCCACTGAGAGCACAGAGTTTCCTGATTCTCTCTCTCTGTCTTAAATCCATCCCTATCATCCATCACTCCTGGTAGGTCCTCTAGACTGCATCCAGTGTCCTCACAAAGTTGATATAAGTCTTCGCTAGTAGGCCAACACTGGTGCAGCCATGTATAGGAACCCATCAGAGAACTTTGCCAAGGAGTTTGTCCTTACTTTTCCAGCAGTGCCCTGCATGTCTTGTTCATTTTACTTGGATGGTTTGTGAGATGAGAGGTAGATGGTCATACAGCTACTGTTTTGTGGGGTGGCACTTCTAGGATTTGTTCAAAACAGCATGTAGCATTCTTGTGTAATTCTCATCTAACTTTTTCTCCTTGCATTTTGTTAGCATCCATGTGATAGTATTAACACAACAACAGCTTGGAATTTATTTTTATCATTAAGGCTTTTCGGACTATTGTCTTCATCTTCATTGTTATTTCCACAACATTTCAGCTGATATGTCCTCCAGCCTTCTTCAGGTGTTTGTCAAACTCGGGAAGCTACACGGAACTTTGAACTACATCCTTTATTGAATCCACAGGGGTTGCCTATTCTGATTCCGTTAGCCATAACTGGGTACAAGTGTTAAGTATTCCTGTATTGTCCGGCATGACACATAGCATAATGGTTATAGGCATTGGTTCCCTAAGCTTCTAAGGAGACAATCATCTGGAGGTTGCAGGTTCAATCCTGACTGCAGGCAAGTAACAATACAGGAATACTTAACACTTATACCCAGTTATGGCTAACAGAATCAGAACAGGCGACTCCCTTGGATTCAATAAAGGACATAGTTCGAAGTTCCGCATAAGTTCCCAAGTTCGACAAACACCTGAAGAAGGTCGGAGGACATATCAGCTGAAATATTGTGGAAATAACAATGAAGATGAAGACAATAGTCTGAAAACCCTTAATGATAAAAATCATCAAGCTTCGTCTCAGAAATTTAGACAACTAACAGTTTGGAAGAAATTCCATTTTATCATATTGGAGAGATCAGATTTCCATATGATCAGTAACCTAATATTAGTGGTCAACATCTGTGTTTGGAGTATGTTGACCTCACTTTCAGTAGATAAGATATTGCTGCCAAGGTATATGAACTGGTCTGCTAACTTAAAGTGGAGATGGCTCCTTGTTTAAAACACACAAACTCTGTTTTATTTGCATTTATGTAGAGGCCAATGCCTCCTGCTGTTTGCTTTAGGCTATAAAATAGGGATTCAGCTTTGGCAGGTGTATTTGTGAGAAGTGCTAGATCATCCATGTAGTCTGTGTCTATCATAGTTTCTGCAAGATATCATCTGCTTCTTTCCTTTTTTAGTGTGAAACCATTTTCTTTTATTGTATCTCCTTGCTAGACTTCAACAACAATGTTAAAGAATTCAGTATTGCCATCAGATGTGTGAAATAGAATTTCTCATTCCTCTGCAATGAGACCAGGTCATATACCTTGGAAAGTAATTAATGGAGTAATAATAAGATTATTCACTTTATGCATAATAAATTCACATATTAAAAAAATCAAAGATTGACTCCTGATAATATTTTTCATTACAGGTGCTGCACTTGGATATTTTATTTTTGGTAATGCTGTCACACAACTAATGGTAAATTCACCACAGATTGCTGCGGAGGATAATGCCTTTCGTCAAAGTACAATCAGCTCAGCATCAATCGAAAATAACAAATTGGTCACATGATTGTACCTCATCATTCCCATGATTCCTTGGGCAAAAAGTTTAAAAAAAGAAAAAAAAAAGATTCAAAAGATTATTTATATCAATGAGACATGTTGACTTTTTGGAAAGAAAAAAAGCAAAACCTAAAAAGAAAAAAAAAGCGAATGAAAGCTGAAATTTGATACACAATTTTATTAATTATTTCATTCTAACTTCATCTTGTAATAATTATATTTACATAAGTATTTCATAAATTGAATGAACACGAATTATGGGACAGTGGGAATATTTTGCAACTAAAACAAAAAATTATATCAGCATGAATAATGAAATAGACCACCTTTTTATAAAACAGTAAATGGCATGAAATAAACATTAAATTTGCCAAATATAGATCCTCAGTCTAACTTTGTATTAAAGTTACATATATATATATATATATATATATATATATATATATATATATATATATTTACTAATCTAATCTCTACCAGCATTCACGGTGACCAGAAAAAAAGAAAAAAAAACCCGCCAGGAACAAGAGATAAAAATATCTCGAATCACCGCCTGGGGGAAAAAGAAAAAATATCATAGGACAAAAAGAAAGAAAAGGCCAACCCCGTCACACCAGTTGAAAAAAATCAAGAGATATGCAGTCAGTTGGTCAAAAGAAAACTAAAACCCTCCGTAAACACTGCAATGCTACAATTACAAGAGTGCTTAAAACGAGTGGAGCCAATTATAAAATTAACTTAAATCACGAGTCGGAAATCTCCTACTAAAGTTTCACCTTAACGGATCATCAGGAAGTCTCATACCGGTCGGTATGAGACTTCCTGATGATCCGTTAAGGTGAAACTTTAGTAGGAGATTTCCGACTCGCGATTTAAGTTAATTTTATATATATATATATATATATATATGTAAGGTGTTTTGAAAAGAATGCAACTATCTTTTTTAAAAATTGTATGAAAATTATTTAGATGGTTTACAGCCCTGAAAACAGTAGTAGACAGCCCAATCTGTATAAATAGCTTTCTAAGAGGTTTTCTGGGTGGGTGAGTTAAATATTTGGAGACATCATCAAGAACTATGACAGTTAAGAAAAATAGCTTTATCCTTTACATTCCCAGTCTCATGAAATCAATCAACAAATGCAAACATTTTTAACATATTGAGAAGAGTAGACTGAAGAAATTTTACATTAAATTTGTCTTCTCATACATTTCTCCCTGGAAATTATATAGCTGACACAACACAAAAGAATGGATGCTCAATTGAGACTAGCAGCCATTTAAAAAATAGATAAATACTTTTGTCTCTGAGTAGTGTGCTGCCACATGATCAATATCATAGCATAAAATTTATGTTTATGTAAATTCTACTCTCTTGTCCTTAGGGTTGAATATCTTCTGAAACACTCTGAATACACACACACACACATATGATATATATATATATATATATATATATATATATATATATATATATATATAGTGAAAACATTTAAATAAAGAAATGCACCATTAAATATTTAAGATGTTTATATATGTAGGAAATTAAAAGAACTCTATCTTAGAAGAAAATCATTTGTTTATTTAGAAAGGGTTGGTTAAACAGTAACCCACAAGTTAGGACTGTAAGGTTTGCAAAAAAGTTTTTAAAATTCAAAGATATACCATTGGCATATTCCTTCCCAGAATGAAAGAAAATTAATATTACTCTTATTTTTCTTGTTCCAGTTCATATATAGTCAATTGTGAGATTAAATAGCAAATGAACTTATCAAATTAAAGTGTTTTGGACTTTGGAGTAATGGAATACCAAAGTTTAGTTTTGTCTGGAGAATTGCCAAGTTTGGCATTATTCATTTTTTTGAAATTTGTATTTTGATCATTTCAAAAATTGTTGTAATTGTAGTTTTTATCATTATCTTATTTTTAAATCAAATAATTCTAAATTAGAGTTTTAATTCTTTCATTTGAACTCATCTACATGTCATACTAGAATCAGATAATATTATTAATTTTTGACAACAATTACAAAAAAATAGGTAAATCTCTTGCTACAATTTCACAAAACATTAAAACTTTACTTCTGTTTGGTCAACATAGATGATGTCTTATTATGGAAATTATTTTCCAAAATTTATTTTGCTACATTACTTTAACATCAACATGCTTGTAAAAAGTTGAAATAATTTAAAAAGAACAAACTTACTAATATCAAGAATGTTTTCTAAATTTTGGCTATATAAGTTTGGTATGACTTAAAAGATTTTTCAAAAGTTCCAATATGCCCTATAAATGAAATTTATTGCCCACTGCTAACTTATTTGAAAAATATTTTCTCTGTTCATATAATCCAGGAGTATGGGACCTTTTTATTGATAAAGACCAGTTTGAAAATTCCTGTCTACTAATAAGGCCAACAAAATCAAAAGTTCTTGTTAAGATTTAATTAAAGACTTGAAAGAAATTAAGATAATTGCCTAAATGTTTTAGATAATTTTTTGAGATTGCTTTTTGCAAGAAATCATTGTGATATAGACATGTTCTAAAGTTGAGGTGTGTAATTTGAATTGATCTTTTAACAAAGCTGGGGAAGGCCAATCATTTATAACAGGGCTTCTCAAAGTTTTTATTTGGTGCACCCCTTGTAACCAAATTTTATCTCCATTTCCTCTAAAATGAAATAATGAAATACATAAATAATTTACTAGTGCTTGATACAAATTCATGAGAAAAGAATCTGTAAACTATAAATACAAATGCACCTTTAATTCTTGAATCATTCTTTAATCTGAAGGAAATCATTCATTTTAGGTTGCAGGTTTGTGAAAATTTTCAAAGTGCTTCTCTGTTTGCTTTATAGTTAATGCACATAACTAAACCCAAATTATATCAACCTTGGAAAAACTAGTAAAATGGGCTCAACAGTTGCATAAAGCTTGGAATATTTTACTACAGTTTTTTTTTCATCTAATGATATCCAATTTGTTTAAATTCATTTATAGATTTTGATTCAAGATTGGAAGTCATTCTAATAAATTCTACTCAAAGAAAGTGTCTAAATTTGCACTTTCCACTTCAACATCATTCATTAATTTTAAATGACCCATATGTTTTGAATGAGTTGTATGTTAATGACACATTACTAGTGGCTATCACACCCATTCAAACATTCTGCTAGGCATATGATATCTGGCAACTAATTTACATGATCCAATGATTTTGGTTCTGTTCTAAAAGGATTTATAAATTCAAACTAGTAAATTCACCCTCTGTGGACTCTTATGCTTTTATTCACCCTGCCAACATTTTATTCACTCCTTGAGGTCTATATAAACCACTTTGAGAAGCCCTGGTTTAGAAGGTCACATGTACCCTACTAATGATGTATTTCATTATTTCATTTTAGTGAATTTTATAATCTTATTAAATGTTTCTTTTCAAGTCAGAAAACAATGACAAAAATTCTCTTTTTATCCTTTCCTTAAATTATAAAATTTTATGTTTAATAAAATTTCTTTCTCATAAATGGATATATGATCAGTCTCTGAGAATGAAACAAGTAATATTTTTATATTTTGAGTTTCAAAATTTTAGTTGGAATTCTTAGACTTGATTTTTGCAAGAATCCTGCAAAATGTAATCTATAATTTCAAATTTGATGCTTTTGTTAAACTTTTTGAGACAGTTGTGTGATTATAAATCTGTGATACCATTGTGGTAATCTTTAAGGTGAAATGGACTGAAGATCTGTTTATGAGAGTTTAAATAAATTAACTTTTTTTTTGTTAGTCATAAAATCATGAAAAACACTCTACTTTTGACATGTTCAAAGATATGCTACTGCCTTCTCATAATTGTTGGCCCAGATAAATATTATCACTAAATCCTAACGGCTGTTATGGGACAGATAATTATAGACAAATATAAAATACAACTGTGAGTGAACTTTGAATAATGCAAGAAAATAACTTTTAAAATCCTGTTTCTATTATTTAAGTTGAGAAATATTGAATTCGACATCATAATTTGATGTGACCATTAAACTGCAAAAGGCTCAATGAGTCAGTTGAAGATCAAAGGTTCTTTCATTTATGATTTATTACTCAGTTAAGTTTCCTTTGAAGCCTCCCTCAAAAAAATTATATAAACCATGTTTGGAATAAACTTTATTCAAACATAATTTAATTGTGTTCCAATTTAGGTGGAGATTCTTTAAGTATTTATTGTGGCTGATCCTGGAGGAAACAACTGTGTTTGACTTTACTACAGTACGTAAAAAAAGGCCAAAAATTAACTTCTTATAGATTTTATACTTTCCTGGCAGTAAAAATTGGATAAATGGGTGGCAAGAAATCTTTGACCATGGAATTTTCAAGCAACTTCCTTTGTGATAAAATGGTTTTCTTTCAGATCTTTCCATGTAAATTGCTTTTTATTTTTTTCTTAATGTTTTGTCACTTCTATTCATTTATTCAAATTTAAAAACTGCTTGAAAAGAATATAAAACCAGATATTATCTAAATATTTGATATAGTTTTCTATTTAAAATCAAATTTTTTTACAAATTTTTTTTTTACACTCAGAATTATTTCTCCTGAAAATGATTTAAAGAAAAAAAACTTAAAAAGGAGTTTTTATTTATTCATTTATTTTAATTTGAATAATTCAATAATCTAATTCTGGTGAATGTGAAATATTTGCAGGTCTCGTTATCTTTCTTGATTTACTTACCTACTTTGGTTATTAGACAACTCCTCAGTCTTAAATTTGCTGAAATTTAAAGTTAAATCATAAGATTAAAATATTTGTGGATAATATTATCAACATGTCTTTTAGAAAACTGCAGAATTCTATACAAATCATTTTTCAAACTCATTTGAATGAAATCTATTTACAAACAGCAGAAAACAGCTTTTATGACAATCCATAAAGAACTTCAATCTGAAGATTATTAAATTGTTTTATGAAATTAATTTGCATCAAATTTTTTTCCTTTTTTTTTTTTCCTTTTGATAAAAATTTTGTTTTATTTATCTTTTCAGTGAAAAGTCATTGAAAAGATATATTTACAATATAAATCCCGGTAAGCAATTATTAGATATCCAAAAAAAAAATGTCTCTTATAATAGTTGTCTATAATTATATATAAAATTCATTCATTGAATGCAACAATTATTATGAGACAGAGGTGACACAAATTAATGCCCTATACTGAATTTTAAACAACTAATTGAAATTAGATGATAACACAAACACTTTACATTGAATTAATTTAGAATCCTATCATAGTATTTTCTTTGAAAAATTCACCATCACTGCCACCTTTATCAACTTTTTTTTATTAGAAAAATTAAATTAGTCAAATAAGTTTGTTTTTTTTTACTTCAATCTAGTAAATTCAATTTACTAAACTAGTCAAGAACTAAAACAGAATTTCCCATGACTGAACACATTTATAGTTTAACCCTTTGAACCTGTAAGCCTCATATTCTAGACTCAGGTATATCACAAAAAAAAGATACAAGTAATAAAAGGCTTCATATAGAAAGCATTCATGGCTTTTCTTTTAATGGAATGATGAAGTAACTTTAAGCAAACATATGTCCTGAACAAAGTTTTGAATATGTTTTATACTCAATTTTTTGTTGTTTTGTTTTTGTGAATTTTTTGGGCTCAGGTACAAGGGTCAAGGGGTTTAAAGATTCAAAGGGTTAAACACCTGTTTTGGTAGATGCAATATTTTTTCATTCTATTAATACCTGATAAGATAAGAACAGATTGCTAACTAGATACAGCAGAGACAAGATATTTTAATGTACTTTTTTGTAATAGTAATGTTCAATTATCTCTTGTAAAGACTTAGCATTTTTTTCTTCTAACATCTTTCTTATTGCTTTCATTTTATTGGAGTATGAACTTTATAGAAAACAATATGTATGCATGCAAACACACAAGACAGAGTGTGATGGCTTTCACTTACCTGAAGCCAAAAAAATGTACTGCTTCACAAGTCTTTTATGGAAGTGATCATTTATCATATAATTCATGTTGATGTGCAGGTTCAAGACTATCACTTATGAATATACATAAGTTATTATGTATATAAAGGCTTGTCTAAAGAATTACATGGAGTTTTTTCAATGACCATTGGAAGAGAACTAGAGAGTAATACTTGGTTGTAGCATATAAAGCAGACCTTTGTAAGAAACAGAATGAAAACGAAAACAAATTTCATCTATCTTTTGTTGGTGAGAGGAAATTTAAACCACTGTTTAGGAAGTGCTTTTTGACAACAATTAGAAATATGTGACTTGTGCCAAAGGAAGAAATAAATCTTTTAGCATTTCTTGTTACACATTGAGTAAGGCTTGAAATGAAATCCAGCAGTCAGAAAACACTTTGGAAAATCAGATTGACATATTTCACTAGTGGTTGAGTGTCATCAGAATTAAAATTGATTTATCTACAAAAACAAATCCTTATTCTTATAAATTATGATGCTTCTCTCCCTTACATTAAAAGGCTCCATTTCTAGAAATAGATTCATTTTCATTCTGTTGATGCTAAATTACCTAGAAAACGTTGTGTGTGTTGACTCACAATTATATGACCATCCTTTGCATTTCAATTTTAAAGTCTGTTCTAACATCTGGGAATAAACACCACTCTCTCTATATATAAATGTGTGTGTGTGAGTGAATGAACAAGTTTAAGAAAACTTATTTAAAAAAATGCTGAATACCAACCAAAACAGTCGGATAAAATCAAAAATAAATCATAGTTCACTCACTTTTGTTTTCTTATCCAGCAAAAAGATTGTATGAAACTAGCAGTAATGGAGCAAAGATTTATTTTAGGTTATATATATATATATATATATATATAATTTTTTTTTTTTGTTAGTCCAATTAGAGAAAAGTTGATATTTTAGAATAAATAGTTCTGCGAATGAATTTCACTGTGATATTTTTGGGTTTTATTTTTCAACATATATTTCAGACGTCATAGTCCTTTTCAAAAGACTAAGTAATAATAATAACACATCATTAGTTTTTTGAAAAGGACAATGGCATCCGAGACATGTGTCAAGTAAATAAAACCCTAAAATACCACTTTGAAATTCATTTGTGAACCTATTTATATTAAATATATAAAGGCTGCTGAGACACAAGTTACTTTGGCTACTCTATTACTGTCATGACAGCATGTGAACACTATTACAATTAACTGTATTGTTAACATGTTGGTTTACGATTAGGTACTTTCAACTTGTTCCTGCAGAACTTGAGGCAGATGACATTGATTCAATATCAATGAGTTGTACTCAACAGAGACGATATGACAACCTGTAAAGTGCAATCACAGCAAATTTAATAAGGACAAACAGTTGCTGTACAAGTTCAGTTCTCTTAGTGCATACAACTAGAACCAGCATTAGGAAGTGCTTGGCAATCAACTTTGTAGATAAAATATTGACTAAAAGATAAACTTGTGATATTTCTATTAGACTCAAAAGATTTACTTCTTCACTCCAAAACTTTTCAAATTATTTTATCATAATGACTAAGACAGATTATTAAGCCGTCATTTTCAATCTAAATTAAACTAATTGAAATCCTTTCCTATAAGCAAGACAGATTTCAAAAACTAAATCTATTAACCAATTGGATTTTTTTTGCTAATAGAGTAATATATTTTGAAACAAATTGCCATATCAGATCAAAAATAGCAATAGTGGAGAAAATTTTAAGATAAAACTGTATGATTTTAGAAAAAAATTGAAGGTAATTTTTAGGAAGTATTAGATGAATTATTTACAAAATTTGATCTGTGTGTAAATATTGTATCAATAGTGTTCTGTGCAAAGATTCTTTTTTTTTTAAACAGGTTGATGTGAGATAGTAAAAATACTAATAATATGAGCAGGATTTTAAGCTAGTTACTATTTTTTAGTTCTTTTAAGTTAGTAAACGTAATCCATAAGTTCATCTTTATGACCTCTTGATGGTCATTGCTCCCCTAAACTTTGATAAGACGGAATTTTAAAAGCTGTTGATATGAATTGAGTTTCCTCTCAATGGCTTATATTATAAATATGCTATGATCTGTACAACTTTAAATAAATAAGTAGAAGTACTATAACAAAACTTGAGGTACATATTTTTTTTCCTAATAAAGGCCTACATAAAAAAGAAAAGAATGTTCATTGAATTAAGTAAAACTATTTTCTAATACATTTTGATTGTTTAACAGTAACCCATAAAATGTGGGATCAGTTTAGTTTTGTTATGTATAATTCTAGGTTTAATAGAAAAACTGAATAAAAACATAATAATTATCCACTTCATTTTTTAAAAAATAGAATTAAAAGTTTATACATGAGAAATTCAATATTTCTTATACAACAATTTGTACAAATAAATTTTCTTGTAATGAAAAAAATTGAAAATTTGACTCAAATGCTTTAAATGTTGTTTTTTTTTTCTTTAAAAAATTTGAAATTTTATTTATGCAGCCATCCATAATTTTTTTAAATCTGAAAAAAAGAAAAAAACATTGAAATTATGTGTTTCTTTGATGAATAACCAATTTTACTATTTTCTTTAAAAAGAAAATAATTATCATATATACTCACATATGCAACAGAGACCTAAATTTTAGCTTAATACAATATATATTGCACCATACAAACTTTGTGTGTGTAAATACCATATATACTCTAGTTTCATCCTATCTCACATATTGTGCAGCCTATTAGGCTAAAATTTTGGTCTCAGAAAGTCACATGATGTGAGAATACAATATTTATAGCATGTTGATTTTTCCTAAGGTGATACTTTATTAACCTACCAGTGAGTACAAATCAAGATTGCTGATCAAAATTAATTTTATAAAAAAAATTAAAAAAAACAATGACAAAGTTAAATTGAAAACTTAATTGTTCTTATAAGATCTCATCTTAAAAAAAATTTTTTTTTGAATATTAATGTCTTGTAATTCTGTCAAACTTTTTTTTAAATTCAGTGATTTGAAATTGTAAAACTATTGCAAAGTTCTAAAAACTTTTTGTACATTTTTATCTTTATAATATAAATCATTGGTGAAATTGTGGAAAAGACTCTTGCTTTGTGTTAAAAAAGATGTATTCAAAACATAATAATTGTTTTTTTTTCATTTTGTTTTTAACTCATAAAAGTAAGAGGAAAAGAAGTCTTCCTATTCTTAAAAATTTTCTCACTCCTCTGAAAGGTTTTTTTTTTGTTCTTACCAAATGGTTATTCTGATATTCTTATTTGGTTTCTTGTATTTTGTACACCACCAATTTTCTGGCACTTCTTTTAAGCAAGACAAAAATAAAAGTCCACTGCACATCTTTAGGCATGTACTGTAATTTTAGTGATAAAAACAAACTTATTCTGTTAAATCTATACTTTCTTTTTAATACTTCTCTTCAATACCTGGCTTGCTTGGCCTCTACCCTCGTTTTTTTTGCTCAATATTTATATTTTTTCTTCTTTTAAAATATTTCTTTCTCCTCTATTCTGAACCTTTTGAACCAATATGGGGCTAAGTGCTATTTTATTGATAATAAGCCCAATGTTTTAGAGTCAAAGAGATTGGATACTACTACTACTACTAAGAATAAAAAAAAAAGGATTGTTATAACAACAGTTGTTCTTGAATGAAACATTTGGATAGCTTTAATGTCTGAACTCTGGGAGTTTGAAGGTGTTTTGGGCTCAATTTTATGTAAATTTTGCAATGAGACCAGTAAAGTATTCTTGGTATTAGTTGAAGGAAATGTAGTAGATTTACTTAGTTTATGATTGGAAAGTATTACAGGTGATGAAAGACTATTTTTAAAAAAATCTGAACTTGTTAGATGACCTCATAGATGATGATTATCAAGGATTTAATAGTGACAGTTTGGATACTGAAATAGATTTAGAACCATCTTCAGTTGTCACTTCTGAGCACAAGTGTCAGAAGACAAACTGTTTCCTCAACTACATCAATTTGTTTGGTTTGGTTTGGTTTGTTGGGTTTTATGGCATACCAACCTTTGTAGGTTATCTAACGCCAAATCCATTTTTATGTAAATAATCTGTTCTATTTAAAACAATTCAGTTTAGCATAAGTACACAGTTTAATTGTCAAAAACATTTCTATTTCAAGCTATTCAGTTTACTCAAATAATTCAGTTTAGCATAAGAATGCTGTTAGTTCTATTTAACCCATAGATAGGGCCCTATCAGGTGCTACCACTCCGGGCCAGAGTAGACCTGGGAGTGATGGCAATGAAAGTGTACTCCGCATTCCCCAAAGCTCCAGCACTGCTGGAAACTCACCATCAGATTGTTTAGTGTCATAACCAGGACACTCGTTAGGGGGGGGCTTACCCCTCAGCAGAGGTGCAGTCTGTGTATTCTACAGCCCCAGCTGACTGGGCAAACATCAGCTTGTGATGAGGTGCTTAACATAAGTTATTATCGTAAAGAGTTCAAATACTGGATGAGGCTGTTTGTGATTCACTTCACGCCAATGCCCATAAAAGAGGCATGAATCCAACTGTTCTCCCCCAGCTCAGCTATGGATAAATAATAGGGCAGGATGGGTTCTCTAGGCAACCAGTCTAGAAGAAAAATTCTGAATGCTTAAAAATTGACCTTGTGTCTAATCTTCATTATTTTTTTATTTTTTGATTGGAAGTGCTAAGATGATAGGGAATTAGAACTTTCCTCCTCTTTGGCTCAGTAACAGGGTATCAGAAGGCAGAGATGAGAATATGAAATTCCACTTTTGATCTAGAAGCTTGTTACTGCAGTAAAGAGTGCTGGAAACTTTTGTATGAACTTAATAGATATTTTTCTTTGTTACTGTAATTTGAATTTAAGTTTGTATTTTTTTCTTAAATAAGTGAAAGAAAGAAAAAGTGTATTGAAGCATTTCAGGAAAATTTAAATCACCAAATTTTTAAAATATCAAAGAAAATGATTAAAAACTAATTGAGTAATTAGGAGAGAAAGGTAACTAACACTTAAATATTTATTTTTGAAAAATATTTTTCAATGGGGATTTATAAAAGTTATCAGCACAAAATTCACACCTGAAGAAAAAAGTAATTCATCTCCTTGAAGCTATAATAGACATGAGACATAATTAGATTAGAGATGCTACACTGGGAATGTCAAATTTTGCAATAAAATCTCAAGTGCTTCCAATTCTGGTTATCTGTTAGCATATAAATTTTATTGCCAACTTTTATGGCTGGGTCAAGCTTGTCTTAAACCATACACTGTGAGAGCTTAAAACCCTACCCAGCTTTTTCCAGTTTTAAATGAGTTGGAAAAATTATCCAGATGTCAAAAATTGAGGTATTCTTCAGAAAATTCTCATCTCTGTGAAGGCCAAGGTGCTTAGAATTCAAAGGGTTAAACTTTTGATTCATACCCCCTCCCCCTTTTTTATTATTTTCTTTTATCTATTTTATGAACCTCAAAATTATCCGCAAGATTTTTTAAAATCAATTTATAGTAACTGCCAAATGTTTTTTACTCCACATTTTTTAATATGTAAATTTTTTACTGCAAATTAAAGATTATCAAATTCAAATTCACTTTTAATACAAGGTAACAAGTTTTAATTTCAAACCAACCAGTTCTGTGTATAAGTGTGTTCTAATATGATTAAAAAATATATATAACCGACTAGAATGCTAAAAAGATTTTGATTGTGCCAAGGAAATTGGTAAACCTGAAACCCATTGCACTATGAAACTGCTGAAAGAAATGTTCATAACTTGTAATTTTACAATAAAATATTTCATGGAGAAAAAAAAAAGTGTTATTTTCTATAACTTTGTGAATTGTTTACTTGCCAGAAATTGTTCAGACAAGCCTCCTAGTATTCTTCTTGCTGCTAAATGTTTTGGCTGATCAATTCTTTAGCTCTTTTGTCATGTGTATAATTGTGGTAATCTTTCTTCTTTACCTGTCCAGTCTTGCCTGCTAAATAATTCAATCCCATGTTGTTAAGTAAAGATTAGTCATTCACCAGTTTTTGCCAAAACTGTACAAACCACAGGTCAGCTCCACAAAGAAAGAAAAAAAAAAAAGGCAAAAATGAATTTCAGAATATTCATATATATATCTGTCTTTATTAATGATAATTTCTCTTTTGGTTTATCCTGTTCAGGGTTGGTGTGTGACAATTTGTAATATGGATTTGGGTGCTGGGCAGTTTCCTATCCCACTCAGTGTCTAATTTGCCAACTTTTCTTATTAAGCCACTACTATTTACTACCTTTGTACTTGAACTCACTCTGATCAGTACAGCAACACCTCTTTCTGGCAACTGATCTATCTTTTGATTGAGTCTTTGAATATAAGTGGTCCAGGCTTCTGGAAAAGAAAACCATTGTTCCACGCAGACCATCGAAAGTACTTTACATATATATATATATATATATATATATATATATATATAAAACTTTGTCTACTGACTTCTCACCTACTAGTACAGAAGATTTAAATTTTTAATATCCCTAATAAATTGAACTCTTTCACACACACCCATCAAGAAATCTTTCTCAATTTGTTAAGCTATCCTTTTGATGATACTACTACTACTACAAATGTAGATACATGCTATGCTTATACCCACACACAAAAATACAAGTACATTCCCTACATGTGTGTGCTAAGCCTATTCACAATCTGCTCATATAGACATAATCACACCTACATTTATTATTGCAACTTTATGAGCAAGAGAGTTTATAGTGCAATATAATCAGAGAAAGAGAGAAAAAAATGACAAACATTGTCTTAACATCACTACAAAGAAAAGGTTCAACAGTTCAAATTATTTCTAGTGTATTATTCTATTTAGTTTTTAAATTGCAGATGAAATTTTCACTCAAAAAAAAAAAAAAAAAAAAAAAAAAAAAAAAAAGGTACTTTGTCCCATAACAATTATTACCCTTTATATTTGCATATAACTTTCATATATTAACTGGTAATATTTATCCTCATTAATAATTTTGACTGGTATTATCCTTTTTTTCAAATTCTCATTGCTTTTTATCCCAACTTAAATCATCATTTATGATTACAAGAACCAATGTATATCAAAAAGACGTATTAGTTTATAAATCAATAAGAACTTAGTGCCAACATGAAAAAGGTATCACTGCGTTTGTAGATTACCAATTGTAAATTGCAGCATACAAGTCAACTTTTTAAGCTTGAAAAAAAAAAAAAAAAAAAAAAAAAAAAAACTCTTGAAAACTAAGGGTCGACTTATAAAGCAGGACTAAAATCTAAACTTTAACCATAGATTGGTCAACCAATGGAACAAAACTAACAATTGATATACACCATTTCCTGGAACTCCAGCAGACTGCCACAAACATTTCTAACTTTTTGTTTAATGAACATATTTAACAAATTAACATAGGGATTAATATAAAATAATAAAATTGTAATACAAATCAAGTATTATATTAATGCTATATCAAACAGCATTTTCAACATCAGATGTGTTGGCTGTAAACACAAACTGGAATAACACAGCACTCATTTGGCCAGTCAAACAAATATACTGTGTTGTTTATTAATGCAATGTTTTATCTTATGAAATTAATGTCATATAAAATATTTTAGTTTTGTAGGGATTTTTAAAAATTCAAATGACACTTCGATTCATTGAGTTGAATATTTGTTGTTTTTCTTTAAAGAATAATGCCATATAATTATTTTACATCATTAAAGAACAAATTCTAAAGCTGATGAATAAGGTTTAATCAAATGGGAATATTTATTTTAGTAGGACAAACAATTTGTTAATCTTTGCTTTTGAAATTTGGAAATTCTATACAACTTGTTAATATATTGCAGCAACATGGTTTCTCACTATTTATTGTTATATAGTGTTTCGGTTAGTACAGCAAATAGGAATAATTATTTCAGCAAGACAATTTTTCTACTGAAATTTGGAAAATTAAATTCTGTTGCAGCAATATGGCTTCTCCCTTATTTTTAGGGAAAGTCCCCTTTTACCTATGAGGAATTAAAAAAAATGTTTTTCAAAGTTAAAACTTCCCAAAAGTCTAATAAGCCTGAATAACAAATTTGTTAGATTTACCTTAAACTTTTTAGTTGTCAATAGAAAACAAACTCTTCCCAATTGTGAATATAGATGCTCCTATATATAGAGAAAATAGATTTATCACCAATTCAAATAATAATAAACTCAACTCAATATCAACTTTTGTTAATTAAATTAGGCAGAGACAGGTTGAACATTCTTCCAAAAATTGCCATTGAAGAAAAAGAAAAAAAAGACAGAATTCAGAGATTCCATGAGTTAGAAGCTACATTTTAATCATAAAAAAATGAAGTTGACATTCCATGCACAAATAAAATATTTGAGTCCTTTATATTTCATAAGTCAAGCAACAAAGAATGATGACTTTCATTCAAGGTATATTCAGTCGATATTTTCGGATGTGTCCATCTCGACAGGCTGTGAAAGCATGGCTGTTATTGCTAACGACACAATAAACAGGATCACAGTCAGGGCCAGTCAGACTTAAACATGAATCATATTGATTGTTCACATAGTGACAAGATCCATCATCTGCAAAAGAATACAATTCAAAAATAAGTATTTTAAAGCTTATGAAATTGTTTATAGATCATTGAAATAGATAAAACTGAGATGTTTCATTGATTGAATTTAAAACCATGTAAACTCATCTACAGTTAGGAATTACATACATCATAGGTTCACATTTATATATTTTTTTTTTTGTGTAGTTGTTTCTTAAGAGTTTTTTTGCACATGGTTATATATCCGATTTAATACAAATAATTTGCACAAAGTTGTATGATTATAAGTATTCCTATCTAATACAAATAATTTGCACACAGTTGTATGATCATAAGTATTCATATCTAGTACTAATAAAATGTACAAAACTATGGTTTAAAGTAACTATTTCTATTGAATAATAATTGTTTACACAGTTATATGGTTTCAAGTAAATAATAATAATAATCCTTAGTAAACAATTATAGCTTCAAGTAAATATTCTTAATAAAAATAATTTACATGGCATCAAGTATTCCTATTAAAAATAATTTTCAAACAAAACTATTTGAAACATAGATGAGATCTTAAAAAGTACTATAGCTCTGGGTTAGAGTGGACCTGGAAGTAATGGCAAAAAGTGGTACTCTACACTGCTCAGATCTTTAGAACTGGAGCCTCACCATCAGATGCAGTTTAGTTTGGTTTGATGGCATATCAACCATTGAAGGTTATTTAATGTCAAATCTGGTTTATATATATATATATATATATATATATATATATATATATATATATAAGATATATATGATTTATGCAAGTATTGCTATGTATCACAAACAATTCAATTAGACATCAGTCATTTGTTTACACACAGATAAATGGTCAAACAGTTCTATTTCAAACTATTCAATTTAGCATGTCATTTGTTTGCAATCAGTTTAGATGTCAAACAATTCTATTTGACCCATAGATAGGACCCTATCAGGAGCTACCACTCAGGACCAGAGTGAACCAGGGAGTGATGGGAATGAAGGAGTATCCTGCATTCCCCAAAGCTCCAGCATTATTGGAGCCTTACCATCAGATTGTTTAATGTCACATCCAGGACATTTATTGTATGTGTGTGTGTGTGTGTGGGGGGGGTCTTACCTCTCTGTAGAGATGCAGTTTAGTGTCATACCCAGTGTTGCATAGTAAGAAATGGAATGAAACATACTTTGTACCTTTATTAAAAAAACTGAATCAACGGAAGGAAAGTCCATTCCTTAAATAATAAACAAAAGTAGAGTCTAAAAAATAATAGCCCCCTTTTCTTGTAAAATCCAATTTCATAACAGCTGCTGAGGCAGAGATTTTTTAAATTCTTCTGCAGAGGATGTAATTGGTGTATTCTAAGCCTCATTAACCAAGTATATTTCATTATTCATAAAACATTCATTGAAATTTCATTGTAAAATCATCAAGTGAACAAAATCCAATTTCTCAGTTGTCATTTTTTAATGAACAAAAATGATAAAAGTATGTGCATCATCCTCATCAACTAGGGGGTTATTTATGGGTAGATATGCACTTCTGTTGAAGAGTAGTGTTCCTCCAAAGATCTTTGCTTAATATCAGTGTAGTATCTGTGCACATCTCATTGGCCCAGTGGGTAGTGTGTTTGCCAATGGTCCAGGAGACCTGGGTTCAATCCCAGGTTGCGTCATACCAAAGACTTAACACTCAGCAATATAAGGTACATAACAGTAAAGTGGAGCAATCCAGGGAAAGGAGTAGTGCCCTCCACTACACCGCGGTGTAGAAGCTATTGAAAAGGGAGCCTTCTGGTTGCCATAGACTACGGTTGCCAACTTTACTTTTTTTTTTATTTAACTGTGCACGCTGCCTTACTTGATATTTCCAAATTAATTTTCAACTGATGATCATAAAGAAGAATTTTGTGAATCAAATAATCAAAAGAAGAAACAGATAAGAACTAAAAAATGTTAAAATAAAAAGCTTATTTTATTCAGATAATTATAATAATGGAATCCTGTTGTTAGAAATTAATCATTACCAAAAGAAAAAAAGAATTTTAACTTATTCTACTTTAAATTAACAAAATTTGAACTAAAAGATTAAAAATAATGCAACAAATACAAAAACCAAATGAATATTAAAATAGGATTTTATTTTTTTGTACTAATGTTAATTATTAGTTCAAATTCTGTCAATTTTGAAAGTGAAAACTTTTTGCAATGTATTTACCTACACCCACCACCATGGACAGAATGTGACTCAAGGTTGATTTTTAAGGGGAGTAAAGCTGGTTTAAATTCAGTTTTCCTTTTAGACTGTTTGCCTAACCAAGGATAAAGAGCTAAGTCTGCCCTACTTTTATTCAGAGCTGAGGGAAAGAACATATAGATTCATGCCTTTCCCCAAGGACAGTATGACATGAAATGCAAATAGCATCATACAGGATTTGAAGTTGGGTTGTTGAATCTATTTCCTATGATATTAAGCATTACACGACAAGCACCATTAGATGCTCAGTTATTGTGGCCTTAAACCAGATTATATTAAAGCTAAAAAAAGAAAAACTAAATAGAATTTATGTTGAGTGATCTCTCTCCTTAATTTTTGACCTCAACATTCAGTTTTAGGATTATTATTAGTCTAATAATAATAATAATAACAGCAGCAGTAGTATGTTTTGGTTTTTGTTTAATGGCATATCAACCTTCTTGGGTTATTTAATGCCAAATCCATCCTTCTAGAAGAACAGTAGTAGTACTATTTAACTCATAGCTAGGAGGGTAAGTAGTTCATATTTTTCCCAAGGGTATATGTTCAAAAGTGAATGTAACAGGACAACTGAAGTTCAAACTCGCTTACTACAATTCCACAGTTCACCGCTTTAACCATTACACCACAGCAGTAGTAGTAGTCTACTACAACAGTTATTATCATATTTACCCAACCCCTCCGCCCGGGCAGGATATGACACAAGGTTAATTTTGAAGCGGAGTTTAACAGGTTTGAATTCAGAGTTTTCCTTCTCCTAGAATAGTTGCCTTACCAAAGCTGAAGAACCCAGTCTGCCCTACTATTTACCCATAGCTGGAGGGAGAATAATTGGATTCATAACTTTCCCAAGGGTATTAGTGCAATGTGAAATGCAATCAGTCTCGTCCAGGATTTGAACTCGTCTCGCCGTGTCCATTTCCTATGACAATAACCATTACACCACAGGCACCTACAGTTATTATTATCATCATTAGTAATAGTAGTATGGATGTATGTATCTACCCTACTCCTGTGACACAAGATCAATTTTGAAGCAGAGTAGAGCTGGTTTGATTCTCCTAGACCAGTTCCCTAACTAAGGTTAAAGAAACCAGTCTGGCCTACTATTTACTTGTAGAGGGAGGGAAGTGGGGGACTGATGTGCATTTGCTTGAAGTGAAATGCAAACAGGCTACACCTGGATTTGAACTTGGGGTGCAGATTTCATTTCAAACGTCAATAATTCTTGTTAAGTGTGTCTCCTTTTTTGCAATCTATTAGTGAATCTATACTTGATACTGAGTAATAAGAAATTCTGTTATGTTAGCTCAAGTCATGTTTACTTGAAGGATCAATGGTATTTCTCATTACTCTTCAAGTGAAATCCATAAGTAAATATGCTCATATTATTTATTATATACAAATTAAATAAATGCAATGTTCATAAAAAAATTTAATTTATGTTGAATTTTTCATACAAATTCAGCTTGGAAATTTAAAATTTCTCAATATTTTAAACAACTGAAAGGAGAGAGATTGTATATATATATATTCAAAACGATTATGGCACTGTGATTTTTTGTCTACTATTCTATCACTTTAATGATAAGTGTAAGAGAAAAAGTAAGCTTACGTGCACCAACAAAGAAACCACCATGATGGGGATACAATGATTCGACTGCAGAATTGGAAGTCTTGAATTCTTTCAGAGGAACACTGCAATAAAAAGAGTAAACTGCACATTCACAAGTTTGAATGACTAATTTATCAAATCCCTCAATCATGGACAAGAAGTGACACAAAGTCAATTTTTAAGTGGATTATAGCTAGTTTAAATTCAGTTTTCCTGCTCCAAGGTAAATGAATAATTTTTGTTTTCATGGAATAAAACAATGCAAAAAAAAGTTCCTATATAATTTGCAACAAATTTTGAAAAGTTTGAATTCATTGATTTTAATGGCATGCCAACCTGTCTAGGATTATTTTATGCATGGAGGTTATTCATTATGCATTTATATTTACATTTTTTATGTACCTGTGTCTTGAGAGTTTTTATTTCATTTAACAATATATCAAAATCCTCTGATATTGTTTTCTTTATATGGCATTTATCATGTTTATGTTAATAATTTTTCATATGATTTTCTTCTCTCAAGAAGGACAAAATGTCACCCATATTGACATTTTCAAATAAGTCTTTCATATTGCTTGCATAGAAAAAAAATTCTCTATTAAGAGTTAAAATCACTGCAGAAAATGTTTAACAATATAGGGTATTTGAAATCAAGGGGGTTTGACATGATGGTAGTTCCTCTTGTTTTTGTATGGAAGAATTTATTGATTTTTGATTTCAAGTCAGTGTATGGAACTTAGATTTTATCAGGGACCATATTTAAAGCCAACTTGTATGCTGAGTCCATTTTCTCATTTCTTTTTATTCTATTGTGGCTTGGATCCAGCATACTAGCAAGGTTTGGAATAATGTTCAAACAGAAAAAGAAAATGAATTAGGGCACAAGTATAACCTATGCCAGAGTAAACAAAACTTAATAAATAACAACTGAACTACAGAGAAAAACTAAATAGGTTGATTATTATTCAATTTTAAAATGAAGAGAGAAAATATTTACTTGTAATTACGAAGATCAATAATAGAGAGTTTGCCATTTTGAGCTCCACAAACAGCGGTGGTTTCAGACAGAAATGTGCAACAATTGACAGCATCTGAACATTCATAGTGAAAGATCTGAAAATAATAAAAAAAAACTTAAATTATGAATCAGTTAACTTATTGATATAAGATTTAAACAATTATGATTATATGAAATGAAACAAACTTTGGCTATTTAAACTGAATGGTCCATAAAGTCTACTTTATAAATCAAATAACTTAATACAGATAAGATTTTGGTTAAACTAGATTAGCTAAAGTAGCTGTTTATGCTGAGTAAGAGATCGAATAGATTGTTGCTGATTATTTTACGATCCCTGTTAAAAATTTATGCTGAATACAACCCCTGGCAAAAATATAAATTCATGACTTTTAGAATAAATTTCTTTTATTCTTAGTTTATTTTTCATGAATTAAAAAGAACAAAACTTATCTAATAATCAAACTTTCTGGATTCATGGAACACACCTCAAATTAATTAAAATAATTTATTTTAATTAATAATAGAGAATCAGGAGAGATGGCAATCATTACCTAAACAGTCAATACAAAAGTATACATTCAAATTTTTTTTTATTCCATCAATAGAAAATATATTTGATGACAAGTCAGTCATTTTTCAGGATGACATTGCATCTTCTCACAGAACAAATAAAGTTAAGGCTTTTCTTGAAGAAAGGAATATTAACTTTATGAAATGGTTAGCAAATAGACCAGATCTTAATCCAATTGAAAATTCGAAGAAAAAGGGAAAAACAAACAAACAAAAAATCAGTAAATGAGATGGTGGACTTGTCAAATGTTATTGAAGAAAGCTGGAAGTAGCTTTATGAAAAATATTGCTTTTCATTATTTAAGTCCCTGCCTCAAAGAATCATGGCTGTCATAAAAGCCATGAGAGGAGCAACAAAATTCTGAAGAATTTTTTGGTTGATGATCCTGTAATTTTTACTAAAAATTCAGTGATTCTATAATTTGTTTTTTTGAAAAAAATCTTGATTATTAATTAAGATAAATTATTCTAATCAATTTGAGGTATGTTCCATAAGGCTAAAAAGTTTGGCTATTGAATAAAATAAGTTGTGTCTCAAATTTGTGCTTAGTTTATTTTTAATTCATTGAAATGTTTCTGTGTTTAGGATAATTGATAAATCAATCATTAAAATCTTTAAATTTATTCAGAAACTGATACAATGTAAAGAAAATCTTGAAATAAATTACGTAAAAGAGTAACAAAATACAAATTCAAACTTACCTTCTTTCGAGACTGAAGTCCATATGACAAAAAACTGTTACTCTCACAGGCCATCAATAGCATTTTACCTTCAGTCAAAACTTCCTTCTCTCCTGGAAAAATAAAAGAGAAATATAAACAAATAGAAAATACACTAAAATAATGTATTCCAGTTTTCTAGCATCTACTGAATAATGGTCTGTTTTTCCCCCCATAGTCCAAGTTTAAAAGGAGTAAGTGTAACCTGAAGCCAAACTTTTTTAGACCTTATTTTTACAATGCAGGCATCAATGGGGACAAGAAAAGTTTTGGTAAATGGACAAGATTTTATCATAGCACTGCAAAAACAGCACATTGTAGAACAAGTTTTGTTAGCAAAATTCCATAAAATCCCCTAATTTAAAAAAAAAAAATAAAACAATTCCCAGGCTAATGATTGTCAATTAATTTTTATTTAAGTGTAAATTAACAAAACAGGGGAAGTAACTTTAGGTTTACTAACTGCTTTACTAACTGGATAGTTCCCCCTGTCACGTGATGTAATGATTCGCAAGCTAGATTAGCAGACTGTGCCACAACCAAGTTAAGCATATATATCAATCAGCTTGACACTGAGCTTAAATGCCGTTACTACAACCAACATTTGATCCAAATTTTTATAGTAGAGAAAGTAAAAAAAAAAAAAAAAAGGAATCCGATAAACACATTTTTCATATAAATTCCAGTTACAAAAATGATAAAAAATGAAAAATAAAAATAAAGGAGATTTTCTATTTTTAACTCTTACTGATCCTGTAACCTGGTTTGGTTGTACTCATGTAATACAAATAGCACAAATAGGTTGGAGGAGTCCATACCAATTCAGGTCTATAATTGGTTTGAATCTAGTTTTCTTTCTCTCACCCTGGTTACCATTCAAAGGTTAGAGCCTAGTCTGTCCTACTATTTATCTGGAGGGAGAATAATTGGATTCATATCTTTCTGAAGGGTATTACTGCTATGTGAAATGCAAACAGCCTCACTCAGGTTGGGTAGCTGCATCAACTTCCTACAATAACTGTTCTGCCACAAATGTTTCCACCTTATTTTTTAACACACACACAAAAAAAAACAAAAAAAAAACGAACCCTTTTTTTTTTTTTTTTTTTTTTTTTTTCTTTTCATGGGGATGTAATTTCAATGCATAAAATAATGTCCCTTCAAAATCAATGATTTAAAAGCAGATTTTTTATTTTATCTTATTTTCTGCCTACCATAAATTGCAGTGCACAAATTGGCCTTTTAAGCCTCTATAAAACTAGGGTCAACTTATACTGGCAGGACTAAAATCCAAACCTTTACCACATAGGTGTCAACCAGTGGAACAATAAACCTAAAAATTGATATACACCACTTACAGAAACTCCAACAGACTGCCACAAATATTTCCAACTTAAACTTTTGTTTGGTGAACATATTTAACAAATTAACACAGATTAATATAAAATAATAAAATTGTAATACAAATTAAGTATTATATTAATGCTATATTACATGCCATTTCCAACAGCAGAAGCATTCATTGTAAACACTAACCAGAACATCACAGCACCCAGGTGGCCAGTCAGACAACTACAGTACATTGTTTATCTGCACAATTTCATAATAGCATAATAAATTGTTAATTCATATGAATAAGAAGCTCTAATGTATAAGATTTGCATGCTTCACATATTATACTGGTAGCCTATGTTTGGAGGTTGCTGTATATAGCAAGTATAGATCTAACCCAGAATTTTGAGCTAAAAATCTTGAGGTTAACTTACATGCCAGATCTACTTGTAAGTCACAATTTATGGTAAGTTAATATAATCCACTTACACAACACTAAATCATTGGCCTTACACCTCCTAGTTCAATACTCTAACACCATTTGGATTAATTAAGCAATTCATAAAAGAATAGCAATAAATCTTCTCACCAGGAGGTTTTTCAGGCTGTCCAAGATCAAGTGAGTTTTCTGTGACTCCTACAGAAATCCCATTGACACTTCCTGCCATTCCTTCAAAAGTGTCAAGACACATTTGTTGGCTGCAATCCCAAAGTTTGGCACTTCCATCACGGCTACAAGAGACAATGTTCCGACCACGTTCTACAATTGCAGTGTCCAAAACAGCTAAAAATGGAGAAATAAAACAAGAAAAATTGGTTCGATTTGTGATAGCAAAAAAGTTTGTTATTGAATTTATGATTCATTGTGAGAGAAATCTCAATTAGGTACATCAACATAAGCTGAAAAAGTATAAAGATCTGCAAAAGCAAAAAATTAAAAATGGCTAAATGACTAATATATTGCTTATAGTAGGATACCAAGGTTTTATGACCAACCCCCAACCTCAGTAGACCAACTAAACTCAAATTGTCATCAACATAAAAGGGAAAATATTAGGTGGTTCTGAGATCAAACAGATTGATTGATTTTAATACTATATTGACCTGTTTACGGTTATTTTATGCCTCAAGGTTAGAAGGGAAAATATTAGGTGGTTCTGAGATCGAGCAGATTGATTGATTTTAATACTATATTGACCTGTTTACGGTTATTTTATGCCTCGAGGTTAAGGAATCATATTCATTGTACATTTATATTTACATTTTTTGTGGAGTTGTTTCTTGGGAGTTTTATTTTTGCACACAAGTTATATATCAAGATTCCTATCTAATACAAATAATTTGCACATAGTTGCATGGTTTCAAGTATTCCTATCTAATACTAATAATGATATGGTTTCAAGTATTTATTCCTATTCAATAACGGTCATTTGTTTGAATAGTTATATGGTTTTAGGTAATTATTAATACTTAGTAAACAATTATAGCTTCAAGTAACAATTTTTAATGAAAAAAAATCTAGTTATATAGCATCGAGTATTCCAATCAAATTCAAATAATTTTTAAATAGATCTATTCAACACATAGATGTGATCATAACCAGTACTACCACTCAGAGTTCAAGTGGACCTGAGAGTAATGGCAATGAAGGGAGATTATATATTCCTAAGATCTCTAGAACTAGAGCTACACCATCAGTAGCAGTTTAATGTCATAGCCAACGCATAGCTTTTTGGGGGGAGAATAGAAGTAAGGGATGCAGTCAGCGTATTCTAAGCCTGGCTGACAGAACATGAGTTTGAGCATCAGGCATACTGTGAGAAAACCAACAAAATTTGGTGATATTGTAATGAATTTCTTGGGTTCCTGGGTTAGTAGTAATCATGCATTAACCCCCACCAAACCGACCATACAATGAATGCTTTGTTGCACCGGTATTGCTTTTGCAGAAACAATTGTATTAATCTATATGAGGTGAATTGAAAAGTTTTTAACCTGACCAAGAAGAAAATGACAGTCACAAAGTATCCATATCATCCCATAGTTTAACACATTTGGTATATCATTTCTACAAATTTTTTTAACCCTTTTCAAAGAAAATATATAAGGTCATTCTCTTCTTGGTTGGGACAAGAATTTTTCAGCATCCACTCAAATAATTTGTTTCATCATATATTAGACAAAGGTTGTTTATTCAGTTTAATTTTTTCTAGCTGGTGAGTAAAATGCCAAATCTGTGGGTCAGTGTAGTACAAAAAATATCCAAAATTTTTTAATATTTAGTCAGAGAACTTTTGGCCAATGTTGGACATTTTTTGTATAATTTTGATTCATATTTTTTGGTATTTTATTTGCTAACTAAACAATACTTCTATGTAATATTTCATAAAAAAATCATAAAAGAGAATCTGGTGCATATAAGTTTGAATAGCATAGACACATTTTCTCTGGTGCACGGCCATTTACATGGTTATATTCTATTAATTTTATAATTTGTTAATCTATTTACTCAATTGTGTTTAATTATTTTTTAATGTTTTTATTTATTATTTATTTTGGTTAGTCACTGGAATCATTAGTTTTCAGGTGGCTTAATAGAAATTTGTTTCCATTCCTACATTAGGGTAAATACTAAACAAAATGACAACCAACAAAAAAAATAAATAAAAAACACAAGAAAATGATAAATTATACATAGCAGTGTAAATCAATTAACAAATCACAAAATTAGTATAAACACATAAATAATTATGTGCTGAATAAAAACAAACAACTATATCTTTGTAGATGTAAACAAAAACCAGTATAAATGCCTCACACAATAATATATAAAAGGATATCCACCACATGGGAACCTCTTGGTTTAATCATTGTATAGGCAAAAAAAAAGGTGGTCACCAATTACTACTGACTATGTCCACACTATTCAAACTTAGACCTACATGTTCTAAATCACTGATATTGAATACTCTTTATTTATAAATACACCAACCCTTACAATGATACACACACACAGAGATTGGGTAATGTATGCATGTTTTTTATAGAATTCATAGAACAGTTTCTCAAATCACTAATATTGTAAATTAATTGAACTTACAAGTGTTTTTTAAACTATTACAGTAAGTGTAATACTTCTATAAAAGCATATTTACTATGTATAAAAAGTATTTCCAGATCAAACAATTTAATCTAAAATATTTTCAATAATATCAAATTTGAAGACAAGCAAAAAGAAATTATCTTGAAAAAAAAATCTTGCATAAATATATAGACATTAGAATATATTTAAGCTTTAATCAGACACACACTTATTGTTTTGTAATAGAAAAGT
Source organism: Sepioteuthis lessoniana (assembly GCA_963585895.1). NCBI lineage: Eukaryota > Metazoa > Mollusca > Cephalopoda > Myopsida > Loliginidae > Sepioteuthis > Sepioteuthis lessoniana. The sequence goes on along the minus strand of CAUZXS010001712.1, from coordinate 40,315 downwards.
GTAGAAATGCTAGAAAAAATTATCTAACCAGCTCTGTGTCCAATAAATGTTGCTGCACATTTCCCTGTTTCTACAGACCAAACTTTCAGTCTTAGATCAGCTCCACCACTCAAGACCACAATACCAGATGGGAAAAAACGACATGTGTACACATCTTCAACATGTCCAACTAAGTCTCTCTGGAAAATATTGCATAAATTTAGACATAATAAACCAAAAATATAGAAATTGATAAATAAAGTGCAAACACAATCCTGTCTAAAAGTGATGAATGTGACCCATTTAGATATCAAGTAATTATCTACTATCAGACATTTTCTTAAAAATAGAAATAAGTCTTGCCTAAAAACTACTTAAAAAATGAAATGAAAAAAATTAGACATGATGAGAAAACTTTAAAATATCCTAAATGATCAAATAAGATCCAACAGATTTATAATCCCATACTATGACATGAAAAAAGAAAAATAGTTGTAAAAACCTCTTCAGTTCTTTAAAAAAAACAAAACATTCTGATCCCAGGCAGAGAAGCAGGAAGCAATACATTGATCCTAGAGAGAAGTTGCAATTATTATCTAAATAAATAAATATTTTTTGGCTTGTACTATGCTAATCATTCTATAAAAATTTTAAATCTATAGAATTGATTGATTGTAATGGCATGTCCACCTGTCTAGAGTTATTTTATGCCTACAGGTTAGGGAATCACAGTCATGGTACATTCATATTTATATTTTTTTGTGTAGTTGTTTAAGAGTTTTTGGGTACACAGTCCTATTAAATATAAATAATTTTTAAACAGATCTATTTGACCCATAGATACCCTAACAGATACTACCACTCCAAGTCAGAGTGGACCTGGTAGTAATGGTAATGAAGAAGTACTACACATTCCCCAAAGCTCTAGAACTGGAGCCTCACCATCAGATGCAGTTTAGTGTCATACCCAGGAGATAGAGTAAGTATATTCTAAGCCCTGTCGGCAAAGCAGTAGAATTGATTTTCTTTTGTTAGATTAAATTCAGTTTATATATGCACTTTTTGATCTGAACTTAATTATTTTTAAATGCTTAAGTAAAAGCAGGAATAATCCTTTTTTTTGTTTCTGTGTCATCAACATCTATTTGACCTATTGAAGTAAAAAAAAACAAAAACAAAAAAAAAACAATGTTGCCTTTTCATCATAAAAGAGTCACATTGCTTCGCGGAAAGAAGAGTTACCTACCTTGAATACATAGGATACTCTACAAAATGTACATATTCAGAAACGATAGGATGATTTACAAATGAATAAATTTTTTTGCATAGCTAAGGATAGTATCTGTGTTGCTCTCCTAGCATGTCAGCTTAGGATCAAAGAGTAATATTTAAACTCATAGAAATCTTACAGTTATTTTAAAAACTTCAAGATAAAAAATTAAAAATACCGTGATTCAAAAAATGTTAACACTCTTAAGGGAGTAGGTTTATGATATTATTTCAAGCAGAAAAAAAAACGTTAATGTTTCTATGGGAGTAAATTTGTTAGAAAAGTAGAATTGATATTATGGAGACTACCAGAGGAAGATTCCAATAATCTGTTGACAGGGATGGTGAACAGATAGAGACTTTAAAATCATATCATAAAGAAAGTACGGTATAAATGTTAACATTTTTTAACACCCTGTATAATTATATTAACATACTTATATACAACTTCAAATTGACAAAATTTGAATGAAAAATTTATGTAACCATAACAATGAAATATCTCATAACTCAGTTGCTAATACATTGTAAAAAGTTTTGTATGTTTCAAAAAATCTGACATCCAAACAACTAGTGTTATCATAATAAGTTTTTTATGATTGTAGTGAGATCAGGTTGTGTGACTAGAGAGACACTGAAGTATCTTAATACTGAGAATACACTTTTCTCATGTAATCAGGTTTTGTTATTTTTGGTTATCCAGACATGTACTGTCCATTAATATATTTAAGCAGGTTTTCATCACATATAGATGAGAAAATCTGACTAAATACTGCTTGATCTTTGACCACAGTTGATAGGCAACAAACACCCACTATAAACAAGCATATTTTTCACTATATTTCAAAGTAAAAAAAAAAAAAAAAGCATGCAAAATCTTTTCAAAATCTAGTTACAAAATCATTATTTTGATTAATTTTTGTTGAATTCTATAAGGATTATATTGCTTTATGTGAGTCCTTATATACATGATAATATGTTATATACTTGTCACCAAGAACATAATCAAAGATAATGAACAAACTTCAATGAGCGAATGAAACACACTTCTTTATAAAGATATATCTCTCTCATTTTATTCTTGAAAGGGGCACACAGTTTGTTGTAAGTTTGAGAGATAGATGGAGAGACATATACTCAGAGAGGGGACTTCTTCTTGCCCCATATCTTCTTCCTGGAGCCAGGGGTCGCCAACGCTTGCACCCTCTTGCAAGCCGTATCGTCACAGACGACCTAACGCCTCTGATTGGCTGCATATCCCTGGATTGACTTTCGATCCTGACTGGACCGATTGTTTCAAAATCTCACTGCTTGGTTCTCATATCACATGGTCTCCTTCTGGTTACACACCTGCTTGACCGGCCTAACCCGACGCACTGCCATTCCCCTGTTTACTAATCACAATGTGACAACTTGTCAAAGCACACGGGGTCACCAAGAACGATCCCAAAATCCATGTCAACAGTCATTATATAACAACTGTGCATATTCATAAACAAGAGTAACATAATGACTTCAACAAATCTTTTTTAAAGAAATAAATCATATATGAGTGTGTGTATGTGTGTATGTGATAATAAAATATGAAAAATAAGATATTCAGAGGATGTATCTATTTATATGAATAATATGCTTAACATTTTGTTTTTTAAACCATCTTCAGGATGATATTGATATGTGATGAAATGTCTCATTTGAAAAATTATTTTCAAATGATTGTTTGGGTTTTATGGCATATCAACTTTTGTAGGTTATTTAATGCCAAATCCATTTTTATACAAATAAATAGTTTTATTTCAAACAATTCAGTTTAGTGTAAGTACAGTTTCAAGATCAAAAACAGTTCTATATCTAACAATTCAGCCTAGTGTAAAAAAAAGTTATTTAAAACAATTCAGTTTAGCATAAGTATGCAGTTTAGTTCTATTTGACCCATAGACAGGACCTTATCAGGTGCTACCACTCCGGGTCAGAGTGGATCTGGGAGTGTTGGCATTGAAGGGGTACTCCACATTCCCCAAAGCTCCAGCATTACTGGAACCTCACCAACAGATTGTTTAGTGTTATATCTAGGACACTCGTGGGGGGGGGCTCTTACTTCTCTGCAGAAAAAAAGCCAGTCTATTGTATAGCCCCAGATGACTGAGAAATATTTTCAAATGAAAATATTAGAAAATTAATAGCATTCTATTTCAAAATGTATGAGCTATAACAAGAGTTTGAAACTTTCCATTTATTTTTTTACAAAAAAAAGTTAAACACACACACACATATATATATATATATATATATATATATATATATATATATATGACATTGGTTCATAGTATAGACAAACATCTTACATGAAAAGAGTGAATGAAAGCTTTCTGCTGTTTATGTACATTGAGAATTACATACCCGTACTTCACCCGTATCCGTTTGCCACACTTTCATAGTCCCATCTGATGAAGAGGACACACCAAGACCACCATTGGTCACATCCAAACATATCACCTAGAGAAAAAAAAAAAAAAAAAAAAATTTTTTTCAATTGCAATTTTCAAAGTTTTTTTTTCTTTTTTTTAAACATGCAACATATTCCTTGAACATTTTGAATTGTACACCATTGATTTTTCATAAACATTAAGCATCTCTCCAATGAATTGGTGGACAAAAAAAATTATCCACTATTAAGATTTCAAGAATAAATGAAACAGATCTTTCTGATTTATACATCTTAATGATTTTTCAGTTGAGTTCATTGCTGTATTTGAATAAAAATTGCTATTGTCACGTGATATCCCACTGAGACGATGGAAGTGGGATGACTGCTGTTTGAATTAACAGTAACCTGACTTGGGTGACATCTAGTAGCCCTAACAAAATCGCCTGACCAGGTGGGGGAGGTAGAAGCCAATGATTGGCTGGGGCCCTAAAACGGAAGTGGCACCCTTCTCCCCATTGGCGAAAAAAACGAGAAGAAATGTTAGTTATTGGAAAGGGCTCGTGGCAGACAGACCCATAGCCATTTACTCCGGGTAGAAGACAAAAGAATATCTGAGACACGAGGGACCCAAGTTCTTCAAGCCAGTATTAAAAATAGCATAAAGTCTATTAGCCCGTGAAAGAAGAAAGATTCTCCAGTGGAACCCCGTCGAAAAATAAGATAAGTAACTTTGAGGGCTATTTCTCCTTTATACCCAAACTTTATATACCACTCTCTCTCTCTCAATTTGAAGGAAAACGAAAGAACAGAAAAGAAAGACATTTATGTCCATGGACTGTTCAATTCATTATACATATTTGACACTTTGAAAGTGTATCTCTTTGTATAGTAAAGGATTCCTGTATTTTTATGTTACCACGTGGTCTATGTTGTTCTTTGCAGTTCTGCTATGAATTTGTTGAGTCACATTTCCTTTTCAGCTTCTATTCGCCTTATATTATCTTGCTTAGAATTGTCCTATTAATTCCTTTAAAATATCACATGGGAAACCGGAGTTGCCGACTACTACAATATAATATTATTACGACTAAAACCTATAGGTCCATATCTTCTGTTGTCTAGGGGAGGAAGTTTAGCGACCTGGTGGGTGTGTGGATAGTGTGAAATTTGGAACCCCTTGCCAGCGGCGGTCACTCTGGCCCTAAATTAATCCCTCACATAATATGCCAGTTCTTATATGCCTGAGAGAAAAACTCTGAACGAGGACTTATTCTATAGGGGATCAAGTGCCAACCTGCCCCGTCTTCACACATGCGAAAATAAAGTCCCGTTCTGGGATAAAAGTAAGCCTTTTGCGTCACACTATTCTTACTGTTATATACTATTATTTATTAATGATAACATCTCTTTACAAACAGATTAATTTTCCTAAAAATTGATTTGACAATGTTAAACTATAAAGTATATGATTAACAACACCAGAGGTAAATAGATTAACTATTTTATCTTTGGATTCCTGTCAAGAATTTTTATTATGCTCTTGATACATTAAATATTCTACATTTTTACTAAATCACCAAGAAATCTACAACAAATTTAGAGATAGCTAAATGGTTAATCAAGGCACTGTAAAATTATTTGAAACATCGTTCCAAGTACTTGCTCAATGATGAAGTGAACTATATTATTAATAACCTGAGAGAAAAAATAATTTAAACTCAAAAGAGAAATTACACATATGTACATACACACACACACATATATATATATACATACACTTAAATAGAACACATCAGAACCACAAATTTCAGTCTTTATAAGCAGCAGCTCCTTTTTTAATAAGTTGCAAAAGGATAAAATATTGTATACATTTGATTCGGTTCTTGCAGCACTGGCTCTACTAAGTGGGTATTCTTTGTATTGGCAGTTTGATTTAACCAGGATCCACTGTGTGTGTATATAGTAAACAAATGAGAATAAATCATCATTTAAAAACACATTTGACAAATTAAAGTGCTTAAATAGTGGCCAGCAGAGCAGTACAAAACCTAATAGTAATTAAAATCATACTTTTTTACTATCATTTCATTAATACAAGTTTCATGTAATATCTCCAGAAAAGACAATTGTCAGATCAAACTTTATTTGGAGAAAATGGATGATAGAATGAATTATAAATACCAAAAATCCCCAAAATATTGGTATTTATAATTCATTTAATCATCCATTTCTTCCAAATAAAGTTTAATTGGATGATTATCTTCTGAGGAATAGAAGACACAATTTTTAGATGAACAATTCAGTGTATCTGTTCTCTTAAGACAATACATGAAACTCATAATAATGAAATGATAAAGAGGTGAAATTTAAATAACTTTAAGTTTTTATATATTTATCTTTAAGACAATGATATGCACATGATACAAATATAATTATTTCTTATCATATTATGAACAAACACAGAAAAATAAAGCAGACTCACAGATTTCTTTTTATCATGAATAGAAGTAAAATTGGATGTTGTGCTTTGGAAGTTCATTTCTGAAGGCACAAACTGATTTGAAGATTCATCATTGTAAGACACATGCAAATTTTCCTGAAAATAAAAATAAAAGCATAGAAATAATATTTGGCAAAGCTTTACCTCCTACTTGTGCAGAGAGAGAGAGATACAAATATGGATATAGAGATAGAAATATAAAAAAAAATTAGCCATAAACAGAAAAATGTTAAAGGCTCAAATTGGCGTACATGGTAGAAACTGAAAAAAAAAAATGGTTTGGTTTTATGGCATATCAATCATTGTAGGTTATTTAATGCCAAATCCATTTTTATACATAAAATCAATTCTATTTCAAACAATTCAGTTTAGCATAAGCACACAGTTTATTTGACCCATTGGATAGGACCCTATCAAGTGCTACCACTTTGAGCCAGAGTGAATCTGGGAGCAGTGACAATAAACAGGTACTCCACATTCCCCAAAGCTCCAGTAAGATTGTTTAATATCCTATCCAGGACACTTGTTGGGGAAGTCTTATTCCTCTGCAGAGATGCAGTTGGTGTATTCTACAGCCCCAGCCAACTAAATTCATATTTTAGTCAGACCGTTGTTAATACTCTCATTAATGCTCTTAAAACATGAATGATATTTCCAGGACCCTCATCAGTCTTCCATTAGCATGTCGAAGTAAGGAAAGAGAGTATTAAATATATAAGCTATGTACTTGTCATTATTATATTGTGGTTGCTATTATTGTTGTTTATTCTCATAGACAACTAGTGGAATATATAGTTGCAACCACATCATGCCAGTGATAATGCTGTGATTTCAGTAGTAATTATGAAGTGGAATTGCTAGCCTATTTCCCATCAATTTTATCATTTACTTAGAGAAGTAGATTCATGCCTTTCTCAAGAGCATTTCAAGAGGTTCCATTTCTGGCTATAAATTTAGAATTGTCCTTCCTCTAAACTGGTCACCAACCAAAGCTAGAGGTTTTATTGGGTGAAATTGATAGCCCTATATAGCTGTTATAGTCATAATATAAAAATAATACCTATATCTTGTAGTTTTTATGTAAATGTTATTGACAAGAATTAACTGTGGCTAAATTTTTATATTTCTTCCTTGCCAATGTATACTTTTATATGCCATATCTTAAAAAAAAAAAAAATTTTTTACAACCACAAGTATTGGATAAGATACACTAAAAACGATTACTATTGCCCAAGTGGTGGGGCTTAGAATATGCTGATTGTATTACTTCCAGGTCCACTTTGACCTGGAGTGGTAGTACCTGTTAGGAGCCTATTTATGGGTCAAATAGACTAGGATAAAAATAATTCATATTTGATAGGATTTTGAGTGAGAAAAATCTCTTGAGAAACAACTACACCAAAAATGTAAATATGAATATACAATGATTCCCTAACCTCTACGCATAAAATAACCTTAGATAGGTTGATATGCCATTAAAATGAATCAATCAACTTAAATAAAAAAATAACACACACACATACACAACTTTTCTCCTAATAAATAGCTTGATGTAAAAGGAATCGGTGAAATTTAGTTGATATATCAGCACAGTAGATTTATAATGAGAAAAACATATTGACAAACAAAAAATTGTTTTATTAAATTAATATGAAGAAAAAAAATTAATCAGGGAACAGTCAAACATTCTACATTATAAACATCCAAATTCTATATGTAATTATAAGACATCAAAAATATCATATTTGTCACGTGGTCTACTACTGAGAGGAGAGAAATAAGGAATTTCTACTACACCTCCATGTTTGAATTAGCAGGCCGCCAAAGACTGACCGTTAAAAGAGGAATAAGGAATGTGGGTCAACTTTGGCCGGCCGTTGAAGGAAGAAAAGAATGTAGGTCAATTCCTCACGGCCAAAGTAACAAATCCAGGTCAGAATGAAAGCCAACAGATGTTTGCACTCTGTGACCGGAGGGAAAGGAAGAAAAAGGCTAAATGATTGGCCAGAACCCTAAAGCAGAAGTAGCCCCCTTTTCGTCGGTGGAAATAGGGATAAAGAATATTAGTTTTGAAGAGAGATGTCGCTGTGAACAGATGGGGCGAATCTCGTGCCAAACTCTGGGCGAAGAAACAGAACCGGGATTTGCAGGACAGTAGTTGAAATGATAAGATATATTGAAACTGCTACCGAAATTACCGGGTAAAAGCGGAAAGAATCTTTGACAAGAACCTATGCCTTCAAGCCAGAAAGCTTTTCAAGGGAAAATACCCTCCGAAGGAACCCGTCAAAAAGCTAAGTACTGCAATTACATATTCTCTCTCTCATTCAATTTAAAGAAAGAAGAAAGAAAAGAAAAAAAAAGAAGAAAGACATTTGTATTTATGTACTATCCGCTGATAATATAACTGACACATTAAATACGTGTGTCTGCGTGTAGTAAAAACCTTGTTGTATTCTAATGTCCCCACGTATTGAAATTTATTCATTGTGTTGTCTGCCTGTCAAGTTGTCAATTGCATGCTCCCTTTTCAGCTTTGTTCGCCTCATGTTATTCTTGCCTACATTGTCCAATTCTTTCCTTTAAAAATATTATACGGGAAACCAGAATTGTTGACTACTAAAATTAATATTACTATATCTAAACCTAGGGGTCCATATCTTCCATTATCCTAGGGGTAGGAAGAGATAGTGGTCTGGTGGGTGTGCGTGTGTGCAACATGAAACTTGGAAACCTCTTGCCAGCAGCGGTCAGTCTAGCCCCAAATTAACCCCAACATAATCTGCCAGTTTCCCTGCGCCCAAAAGGGGAATCTTAACTGGAACTTATTCTATGAGGGATCAAGTGCCAGGCTGTCCCGTCTTCACACGTGCGAAAAATAAACTCCCGTCTTGGGATTAATATTTTAATTTGCCGTCACACATTGTAGTATGACTTGCTAATGCAATAGCATTAAAATTATCTTAAAGCAATTTCTAATTCAATTTGTAACTTAATAATAGTGTGGCTCTGAGTTCATACACATCCTATTCATTATAATTTCTCAATTAAAAACTTTTAAATGATAATTATAGAGAACTTGCCCCAAAAGTTTTTACAATAATATAAATTCTAGAAATATATAATGAACAATACTAAGAGATTTGTTTCTAGCGTCTTTTAACAGACAATGACAGAAGTTGTTTTCTTTCTCGCTCTGTTTCTCCCTCTGTCACAAAGGTCTATTCTATATGCTCCAATCAAGTGTCAACCCTGTTCTGATTCTCTTCCAATGGTCATCTGGATGAGTCCTTATGTATATGATAACTCATGCATATAAATAATCATATTACAAATAGTTGCTTCCACAAAAGACACATGTGACAGTGTTATTTTTGTGCCAGGTAAGCAAAAGTAGTTACAAAATAATGTGTAACTCAATATTGAGCTTAATGGCCACTAAAAGCAGACTTTAAATGTTTATAAAATTAACTAGTTAAAACAGTAAATAGTTAACTTACTAACCTCAGAAGTAGGAATCTATTCAGACAATACTTCTTTAACGTGCTTAAAGGAAAATATTGATTGATTTTAACAGTATGTCAACCTGTCTAGGATTATTTCATGCCTAAAGGTTAAGGAATCGCATTCATTGTATGTTCATATTTATATTCTTATGTCGTTATTTAAGAGTTTTCTTTTTTTGCACAAGATCCAATCAATTATGAATAATTTTAAACAGATCAATTTGACATATAGTTGGAACCCTAGCAAATACTACCACACCAAGTCAGAGTGGACTTGGGAGTAATAACAATGAAGGACCACTCCACACTTCCCAGAGCTCTAAAACTGGAGCCTCATCAGATATAGTTTCATATCGTACCCAGTTGACCCCCTTTTTTGGTGGGGAGGGTTTTACTCCTTTAAAAGGTTAAAGTATTTTGACTTGCTTTATTATCTTCTGGGTGAGGGTCAAACCCATGAAAAAAAAAAAAAAAGTTCATAGAACAGTGGTTTTATTATTAAGAAAACAAAGCTTTTTAACAAAAAGCTTTAATATGTTTTCTTAATAATAAGCAAAACTTTGGGGTTAAGTAGATTTATATTTTAAATCCTAATTTTATCTTTTTTTGAACTCTTAAAATATAAGAAATGTTATGTCTATGTATACTGATTTCTATAGAGAACAATGACAATGAACATAAGTAGTAAACAAACTGCTTTATCATTATCACCAGGTTATGGCATTAAACTAGGATTAACATTGACATATCAAGATCATGTGATAGCTCAGGAGTTGGAGCAATGAACCAGACATTACAAGGTCAACAGTTCAACCCCATTGCCAAATCAAAGAGGCTTAATATCTCCAACAACAACAATAAATAAATAAATAAATAAATCAAAGCTCTAAAACCAGTCATGCAAATCTGAAGCTACAATTTGCATCCTGTAATATGCTTTTAACTATTCTCAAATACAATAGAATCCTGTTATTATGGTACATATAAGAGTATTCTTAAATTCCCATATCAGATGGAATATTATAATTGTATTAATCATTATTTTGTGTTATTCAATAGTGCTGTTAAGATAAAGTTTACTATACTATGACTTGATCAATTTTGATATTATCGGTCCAGTTTAAATTTTGTTACATGAGATGTTTAATCACTGTACATGGTTGGTTACAGAACATAAGAGCTACTTGAGGAAGGTCTGAGGATATACTGCTAAAATATTGTTGGGACAAAGTTGAGGAAATTAGCCCAAATCAATCACATTTAACTGGATATTATTAAATTGACAAGCATTGAACAATATGCCTTATCATTTGAGCCATGTCATAAGGAAAAAGTTTTATGATTATTCTAAATTGATTTCAAACGTAACAAAGTTTATCCAGAACATATCCATTCATTTTGAATATCTTCAGAACTAGTTATATGGTTTTAATATAACGTGTGAACAGATATTCTCTCATGGGTTACTTATTTGGTATTAAGACAGAGCGAACTGGTATACTGTGTATTCATAAAGGAAGTAGATTTATCATGTATCATGCAGGTTTTTTTTTGGCAAAACAGTGGATCACCTTGGTCTATCAGTCCAGATTTGGTTCCTTGTGATTTCTGGTTTTTCCTAAAGCTAAAAATTGCCATTGAAATACCATAGCAGAGATTAAGGAGAATGTGATGAAATGGCTGCTTAGATAAATCTGAGGTCCCAAGGAGAATACTTTGAAGTGGACAAAGGTGCCATTTTATTAGGTAGGAAGTTTTTTTTTCTTTTGTTAATATTAAATAGCTGAATACTTGGATGAGATTAAAGAGAATGTGATAATATGGCTGATGGTAATCCTGAAAGAGGACTTTGATGGTTGCTTTGGAAATTATAAAGGATGCTGGGATGAAAGTAAAATCAACTGATTTCCATACTTTAAAAAAAAATAATTTTTGTGTAAAAATTTGCTCAAGTAACTGTATTTTTTTGTATCAGTATTTTTTGCATTTATTGACCAATCAGCACCTTCATTTGGGATATGCCTTCTTTTTTCCCCCCACCCCTTAAATTTCTTTAAGATTTTCAGACAATATTTGAATCCCTACATAAAAATTTGAAGGATCAAAACCTAAAATAAAGAAATCTTTTCTCTTGATTGTTAAAATACATTTTTAACCGATTAGAATCATAGATAAATCAATCCATTTTTTAAAAAAAATAATTTGGAGCCTAACTTAATACTATAAATAAAGCAATAAAATAGATAAAAGCTTTAGTAGATCATAAATTAATTTCTATTTCTATTCAAAACTTTCATCTTTATTTCTCTTAAATGAAAATCTAATGTTCTATTCCTTCAAGAATGTATTTAATTTCAACTAAATACTATTATAAAAAATCTTCACTTGTTTTTTTATTGTCTTATATACAAATTGACATTAGCATCATAAACATTACTGTCACACAACATAGTAACATATACACAGGAAGACTAAATACACACACACACACACACACACACACAAAATATTATATTGTTAAAGTTAAACAAAACTACTACTTTGAATGCATGAACTTTCCTTTTATGTAAATATTAAGAAAAGATTTTGTAACTTGTTTTTCAATAAACTTTTTACACAAGTTAAAGAAATAAAATTCATTGAATTTGTAGAAATGTTTTATTCAATCATTTACACACTATTCCACCACAAACATGTACGGTCTCCAGGGAAATACTTTGAAAAGGATTAAAGAGTCATTGCTCTAGGTAGGTTTTTTTTTTCTTAATATTAACTGGGTGAATAGCATCTGAACAAATCTTATGATGGAAACTGAGCAGCATAAACATAGGCGCTATATGCAAGAGAGGGAGACTCACTCACAGGCTGGCAGAAAAAATAGTGAAATGCATGCCACTGAAGAAAGAACACACAACAAGATAGAAGATGATAAATGTCAGATTCATGCTTGGAATTTGCAATCAATAGAAATTTCCTCTTGTCTAGACAACTGGCCTTAACACCTGAACTAAACTAGTCTGAACACATGCACCCCTGAATCAGATTGGCCTGAATACCTGCAGTCTTTATCCCCAACCAGACTCCAAAATTTGCTTCAATTGTTAAATTTTTTATATGAGTTTGTTTTCACAGTACAAGATAATCATACCCTCCACTCAGTATTCATGTTCTGCAGTAAGATAAAAGTACATTCTTCATCAAGTTTAAAGTTGAGATTAAAAACCACAGAGACAATTCATTTTTAGACTTAGTTTTAAGTTCAAATTTAACTCTTGTGCTATACTAGCAAATAGAAATCTGGAGTTGATCTAGAAAAATGTCTTCTCAGTTTATCTTTGTTCAGCAGCTCTAAAGAATAGCTGCTGAGTTATCAGCATTGATTTGATCTGTGCAAGTGCACAAATTACCTACCAATCATAAGTCTATTCACTTTCACACATTAGTGAAAAAAAAAAAAAAAAAAAAAAAAAAAATCAATGGCAAAGATGTTTGTTATACCTGTATGGCAGTATCCATGGCCTATCCAGCTTTACTTGCTAAATGACCTCAATCTCATGTTGTGTTTGTTTTTAAGACATGATTTGGGCAGGTTCGAACCAAAACTAAATAACTCATGAAACAGCTCCACAAAAACAAAAAGAAAAAATGAATTCCAGAACTATTCACTCTTCTGACTTATTCTGATAGTGGTGAGGAAAGGGTGGCAGATAGCATAGACCCTCACAACCACAATATGGATAGTAGATGAAGACTTGGCCAATTTTCTATCCCATTCAAATGGCTGACTTCTGATTTTCCTGTCTATGTGGTTCTTGTGTCCAATTATAGTGAAAGAAGGACCAGCCTAGTCCAGCAGCCCAACTACAACTGTTCTGGAACATCACCACTATTCAAATCCTGACTGCTCTTTTGAAAATGAGGGGTCCCAGTTTCTGAAAAAAAACTGCCTTTCCCCACATATGAACCCTCACCCCAACTAAAGTTCCTTAAAAAAATGGTATCCTTGTTTTTTAATCTCTGACCATACTAATGCCAAAGACTTGAATTTATTAAGGACATTAAAAAACAAAGCCTTTCATCCCAATTGAGAAATCCTTCCCTTTCTATTATGTATTATAATCTGCCAACCTCCCTAACTTGTTTAGTCATCCTTTTGATACTACTATACATATATCTATGCATGTACATACACATATGCAACCTATACCCATACATATATGCTCTCACCCACATGCCTATTATTATATATTATATGATTATCATCAATAATTTGAAGCAATATGTTATTTCTAATATATTGGTATGTAAAGGATGCTGAGTATGGTTTTTACACCTGGTTATGGAACTACATTTAACACCCACACACTGTAGGTAAGAGATTAAGGAATAATCCTTCTAGTAAATGAATAGAAATTTTATAGATATTCAGAACACTTCTAGCACATGGTTCAGATTCTCATTAATCCTATCCATCGCATTTCGATAAAACAAAAGCTTTTCTTCTCCAGGTCAAGTTCTGAAAGGGAACATAACCAATTTGATGTTTAGAATGGATCTGAAATTTTCAGTATAATGTTTGATTTAAGTGATTAATATTTACCAGTGAACTAAGTGCATTGACAATCATTTGGCTATAATTATCAAGCCAAATCAGCAAGTGGTTCAGATCCAACTAGAAATATGAAGAGGAAGAAGAGAACAGTAACACCTAATTGATATTTGCAAATGTAATTTGACAAATAGAAAATTTATCAAGAGGAAAATAATTTGAAACTAGAGAAAATGTCATTCTGCAAAAACTGTATCATACCTATAGTATCTCCAGGGCACCTCTGGTGGTGTAATGGTTAGCAAGTTAGACTAGCAAACCTACACGAGTGAGTTTGAGTCTCATTGGGTGCCCCATTCATTTGGCCTTGTGCTAAATCGAAGTAAAGACCTTTGTAAATTAATACCTATAGTATCTCCAGAATTATAAACATCCAAGAAAGATTTTTTTTCATTTTAATTTTTAGTAGATATATTTTTTTCAAATCACAACTTATTTGGGCCAACAAAGACCAGCACAGAAGAAGAACAACAAAGTTAACCAGGTCCTTTCTCAGTTGGCATTCTCTCTCTTGTAATATTTTTGAAGTGAAATTTCTTGTTTTTGCTCTCAATGCACATCAAAATCATTGAATGAATTTTGTTGAGGCCTGACAAGTGGAGTACATTTAGGTTGTCTAAAAGAATTTCAGATTTTAATTTGTTATCCAGGGTCGGTATTCTCTGCCATTCATTGATAATAAAAATAAGTTCTTGGTGAGATTTGAAGTTAAATCACTTTTTTCCAGTGTGTTTGGTTTCCCCAAAGCAAAGGGAATAAGAGTTCAAATTTCACCAAGAGCTTATCTGCTATTATTACTATTGATCTATACTGTTTTTTATTGCTTTAGATTGATAGATTGAATGAGTTGTGATAAAAAAGCAACTAAAAAATTAAGATGAATATGAGTCAATAATTAATGGTTGAAAAAGTTTCATCTAAAAATAAATCAAAGATTTATAAAGTTGCTATAATTATAATTATTATTAAAAATAATTCCAGATTGGAATAAATAATCATAATGCAGTTAGAAATACTAGTTAAAAGCATTTCATTTTTTTTATTAAGATGAAAGAAAATACTTACCAAAATTAATAAATGACAATGCTCTATCTAAAAAAATTAAATAGTTTTTTTTAAATAGAACCTAATATACTAGAAGCAAGACTGTCCATTTATTGCCTCTTGTTAACATGCAATCCTTGTCTTTCTTTGTGGTTGTCAGGACAGTTATAAGGACAAGATGTAATTGTTCATTCTACACAATGGATTATTTGTAGGATTAACTGCTGGCTTTCCATCAATATGGATTAGCAAGAGAAAATGTTTTTTCAATATAAACAAGAATAACCCATAACTGTGAGGAGCATAGTAAATCTAATGCCAAAACTAATCACCAAAAAATAAATAAAAAAATTCATAGCTGTGAGTTGAGTTACCCTATATGAGAAAGAGAGAAAGAAGGAAAAAAAAAAAAAAAAAAAAAAAAGACTTAAAAGCAAAATGTTGGATATAGTGGATGTTATGGAGAATTAATGTATAAGGATTTTACTTTTGTCTGGGGAATGCCAAGAAAAGTTACTTTCTCCAGAATAATGATATTAAAATATGTAAATGATGTTGGTGGAAGTCTTGCAGGGGAAGAGATAAACTGAAAAATAAATAATGAAAAAAAAAAAAAAAAAAAAAAAAGATATGTTTGTATATAGTTATTTATTAAGGTTATCATAGTTGTGGCAAAAGGACAGAAATTAGGGACACCCAGCGAGAAAGATGTTTCTATAAATATCACATAAATATTACATTTCTAAAATTTCTTTGCATTACCAGGTTTAAAATGCTTTCAACTTTTACACTTAAGAGAAGTGACAGAATTTGCATTTATAAAACCATCAATGACAATACTTATTCAATAAACAAGTGGATTTCAAACTGTTTCAGTCCTTAAGAGAAAATAATGGTCTATGAATATTATTTCTGTTGCTTTTTATTTCAACACTCAGACTATGTACGTGGTTGGTTTGGTTGGGTTTTATGACATATCAAGCATTGTTGGTTTTTTAATGCCAAATCCTGTTTTTATATATATTAAAGGATTTGTAAACATATGTGGTAGATACATTTTTAAACAAGTCTGAGCTCATTCTTTTGTACAGTTAAATGGTTTCAAGTATTTCTATCAAACACAAATATTTCTATTTACTGTTTGTCATTTGTTTGCACACAGTTAAATAGTTTCAAGTATTGCTCTGTATCGCTAATAAATTAATTAAACAGTCATTTGTTTACACACAGTTAAATAATCAAACAGTTCTATTTCTAACAATTCAATTTAGCATAAGTCATTTGTTTGCAAATATTTTCAATGTCAAATAGTTCTATTTGACCCATAGATAGGATCCTATCAAGTGCTATCACTCTGGGTCAGAGTGGACCTGGGAGCAAAGGCAATAAAGGGATACTCCACATTCCCCAGAGCTTCACTATTGGATGGTTTAAAGTCAAAAATCAGGACACTCACTGGGAAGAAGGAGGGGGGGTCTTACCACTTTGTAGAGATCCAAACTGAACTAAAATAGAAGTGTTGTTTTGTGAGAAACAATTCTATTTTCATATGACAAATATTATGAATTATCTAGTTGAAGGAAAATGAATTGGATATTGGTTTTACAGCATGCCAATCCTTGTAAGGTTATTTTTTGTGGTTGGTCTTAGGCCTCTGTAAGAAATACAGACAGCGTATTCTAAGTTACACTGACAGTTATGGAAAGCATTTTTGAATATTGTATTATTAAACAGTGCTAATATGAAAGAGTGAGTTGTTTAAATAGTCAAAAATTTAAATTTATTTTGAAAATGGACATTTTATGATCTAGAATTTGGTTGAATTACAATAAAAATAATTTGATTTGTTTGTTTGTTTGTTATTTAATGGCATATCAACCTTCTTGGGTTATTTAATGCCAAACCACTGACTTAAAACGCGGTCGTACAGGCATAAATGATACTGAACACTCAGGTCGCCCAAATTCGGCAGTTGTCCCGGAAAACACCAAGAAACAGCACAAACTCATTTTGGTTAATCATAAATTGAAGTTGCATGAGATAGCAGAGGTGTTGAAGATATTAGAAAGCAGTGTATTCACCATTTTGCATAACCATTGTCAATGAGAAAGCTGTGTTTAAAGTAGGTGCCACGTTTGGTCACAGACAATCGAAAACAATAGCACGCCAACAATTCGGAGCGTTGTTTGCAACTGTTTCAACACAACAAAAAGGAGTTTTTATGCAAATATGTGACAAAGGATGAAACATGGATCCACCACTTCACTCTTGAGTCAAATTGGTAGTCAGCTGAGTGGACAGCAACAGGTGAAAGCAATCAAAGACGCAAACATCAGCAGGCAAGGTTTTGGGCTCCGTATTTTAGGATGTGGAAGACATCTTGTTTATCGATTACCTTGAGAAAGGGAGAACCATCAATAGCAAATATTATATAGCATTATTGGTGCATTTGAAAAAAGAAATTGCCAAAAAAATGGCCACAAATAAAGAAAAAAAGTGCTCTTTCACCAAGACAATGCACCGTGTCACAAGTTGATTGCAACAATGGCAAAACTACATGAAGTGCACTTCGAATTGCTTCCACACCCATCCTATTCTCCAGATCTGGCCTCCAGCAACTACTGGCTGTTAGCAGACCACAAAAGAAATCTACAGGGAAAGAGATTTGGCTCCAATGTAGAAGTGTATTGGAAACTTAGGCATATTTTGAGGCCAAAGACAAATCATTCTACAAAAAAGGCATCAAATTATTAGAGAAGTGTTGGAATCCTAAAAGGAGACTACGCTGATGAATAAAGTTGAATTTTGCCTGAAAATTGTTTTATTAGTTAGGGACTTATTAAGTGAGATGTTTAATCCTTTCTACTCTAATCAATGGCCATGACAGGATAAAATCATCTGGCAAATATAACAAATAAACCAACCCAAAAGCTATATTGTTTTAATATAAACAATTGATAATTCTATTTATAAAAATCCTTTTTATGGCTTCATATTAAAATGTTCAAATCAAGAATGTTTTGTATGATATCTGATAGAAAAAGATAATACACCTTAGTAAAAAACAAATAAATACAAATCCTAAAACAATATTTATGAAATATTGAGCCAATGGACACAGAAAGTCAAAACTATAAATAATCTGCTATTATTTTCTGTCTGAATTAGAAGCAGATATTCATTCTTTTATTTATAGTGATGAATAATATATTTCAACAATTATCTATTTACTCATACTTTAAAAAACATGTAAAAGTACATATTAATCAGAAATAGAACAAGTATATTCAAGTTTTTCATAATTGTAATTCTGAATCAAGACAAGTATAGAATTCGATAAGTTTGTTTTGATTTGGTTTCTTTGTTTAATAGCATATCAACCTTTGTAGGTTAATGCTAAGACATCTTTGAAGAAGAACAGTTGTGATGTTATTCAATTTATAGCTGTTAGGGAATAAGGGGTTTCCTACCTTCCCCTAGGGTATTAGTCTGAAAGTGAACGTAATAGTGTGACTGGTGTTCAAACTCACTCACTTTGAGGCCACAGTCCAACACTTTAGCCATTACACCACAGGTTTCCAACTGAATAATAGATACAAATGAAGTCAGACTTCCCAAGTTTAATAAATTTTCTGAAAATAAAAATACCTATTTCTTTTAGTATTTTCATCTTTTAAAATTAATTGTAGTTTGTCAAAATTTTTTTTTTTCCATTGAGGAGTATGAGAAATATGAATTGTTGAGGCCAGGTAGGGTATAACTTTTTGATTTTTAATCTTCAAACATTGTACCTCAGAACTATTAATTAGTCAATTACTAAGCTTAACTTTATTTAATACAAGGCTAGATATATGGAAATACCCAAGGAGAATCAAACTTACTAATAATGGTCTCTTCACCAAGCTAGCACTCATAAGGTTCCCAGAGCTTTTAATAAACTCTCGGTACTTGTAATTTTCAGCTACTGCCTTACACACTATAAGCAAACATACTTGGCATAAGTTTTGTAGAAAATGTTGTGCTAATGCCCTTGCAAAAGGCATGAATCCATTTGTTTTCTCCTCAGCTATGGATAAATAGTAGGGCAGACTGAATTCTTTAGCCTTGATTAAGCAACCAGTCTAGGATAAAGAAAACTTAATTCAAACCTGCTTTACTCAGCTAAAGAATTTACCTTGTGTTGCATCCTACTTGGGATAGAGGGTTTGAGTAAATACATACACTTTATAAGCCTTTTATTACTGCACTTGATTGATTATATATATATATATATATATATATATATATATATACCCTCTAACCCTGAAAAAAAAAAAAAAAAAAAAAAAAAAAATCCGTTTCAAAAAAGTATCTTTCATATCTTATATATAGAGTTGATTTATGTGGTAAATGTTTATTTAACAGCTATAGACTAGCAGCACTTGTACAGTTTATAAAACACTACTATCAAAAAAGCCTTCAATAGAAACATTCTATTACTATAGTATGGAGCAGGATGTGACACAAAGTCAATTTTTAAGTGGAGGTTTGAATTCAAAGTTTTCCTTCTCCTAAACAAGTTGCCATACCAAGGTTAAAGAGCCCAGTCTAATTTACTATTTGCTTTAAGCTGGAGAGAGAATAGTTGAATACATACCTTTCTCAAGGATATTAGTACTATGTGAAATGCAAAAGGCCTCATTGAAGATTTAGACTCAAGTTGCCGTGTCCATTTCCTATGATGATAAATGTTACTCCACAATCATTTCCTATTACAATATGGAATATGTATAAATGTTGTATTTTTATTTTGAAGTTAATAATAACAAAAACATGAAAAGTTATAAAAACAAATAGAAACATATGATAAAAGTAAATTACCTTTGATATGTTTTTAACAGAAAATCCATTGTTTCCTTCAACATAAGGAAGTCCAGCAGAGGACATGCCACGATTAATCAGCTGACCCCTGAGTGTTGGCTTGGCTGAAATATACCAAAGGGCATAATAGAAATAATTAATTTACTAGAGGAATTTTTCTCAAGAAACTCAGTCATCATCAAGAGTAAGAGTCGTATATCAGATAGTGAAAAAAGTTTGTTCATTTTATTAAGTAAAAATAAGGCATTCTTATTGATATTATTAACCAATATGTAATGCAAAATGTTGAAAGACATGATTATTCTCTTGGCACAAGTCATATCTTTCTGACTGTTGTCAAAAGAACACTTCCAAAGCAAAGCTTGATTTTTGTTTCCTCTCACTGACAAAGGCAGATAGAATTCATTTTCTTTTTCACTTTGTCTCTCATAAAAGTCAACCAATATGATCCAACCTAGTGTCACTCTCTTTCTCTATTTCTTTCAGTGGTTGTTGACAAAACTTTCCATGACACTTAGGACAAGTCCTTATATACACAATAACTCATGCATATTCATAAGTGATAATGACAAAGACTTGAACCTGCACATGAATCACATTATAAATGAGTGCTTCTATGAGAGACCTAAGAAACAGCACATTTCTTGCTTCAGGTAAGTGAAAGTCATCACAATATATTTGTTTTGTTCCATAATTTTCCATGCAAATTTGTAATCTCATCATTACAAAACTTTATCTTAGAGATAATTAAATAATTTTGTCCTAAAAAAGACAAATCAACAGAACAGGCAGAATTTTATTTCACTTCTAACTTATTCAGACACAAATGGTTTTATAAATTTTGTATCTATTTGTGAGGAAGTATTAAATTTATATTCTTTAAAATAACTTTTTCATTTGCATATTTTATATCATATAATATTTAAAATAAAGATACAATTTATGCAAATACTAATACTACACTGATCCTCAACAGAAGTGCCAGAGTGCAATACACATATTCTATTATATCATAATAGTCTATCAATGAGACATTGATAACACAATCAAAGTACAATATAAATACACAAAAAGTAAGGGATAGTTTACAGCACAATCACATTATTTTCAAGTTGTATATATCTGCAATACTGAATCCTCAAATTAATAGATGAAAACATACTTTATGTAGTATCTAACAAGTTGGTCTTTATTGTAAATATTATTTATAGCGTCAGTCATAGATAGACCCCAGGCAATTTTTTTTTTAGGAGAAAGAGTTAATTTTATTCTAAACCAAAGATACCAGGATTTTATTTCTCTAGGAACATTATACAACACAAATAGATATTATTAGGTATTATTTACTATCTAACTTTATAGCTTTGAAACACTATAACAAAAAATATGAATATGTAAAAGCCTAAAAATAAGTACATCTCATATATATATATTTATTTTTGGTTAGTTTTAATATTGCACAGTTAAGTAATGAATAACCTCTAATAATCCATTTTCATGATATAACTTTTCACTAGAAATAATAAAATCCTGGTATCTTTGGTTTTGAAGAAAATCAAATTTTTATCCAAAAACTGTTGGAGATGTAATTATTTACAGGTGATACTATATTTTATTTTAGTTGGGGAAAATTTTTACATTTGATTAAAATTATCATTTTCTTTCATAAAAAAAAGAAATTTTCCTTCTCGCAAACAAGCCAAAAGTTCTTCAAAATAAGATAAATGATGCCTCTGGAAATTTGTTTTTGATCTAGAAATTATTTTTACTCAGTTTAAATATATCTAAATCCTATGCATAAAATAGGGTGAAAAAATTACCTGCACCATCAGAAAGATCTTGAAGAGCAACCCAAGCTTTTCCATCAGTTTCTCTAAGGGGGAAAGAAAATCATGAAAGTAGAAATTATCAGTCTTTAATGTTACCAAAATAACTTTATTGTATTTAATGGTACCCCCAGCCAGTGTAGTGTTATTCAATATTAGCATTTATAAACAGTTAAAAAATTAAAATAAAACCATTAAGAGAATTAATATCTTTCTTACCAAAGAAGGAATGAATACTTTATGGCTCTACTTCTATAATAAAAAAAAAAAAAAATAAAAAAGTTATAGAATGTCAAACAAAATTTATAGTAGCAATTATACGAGTTTTATTTATTAAATAAAGCATTGTCTAAATCAGTCTTTGACTAGTTTGAAGGACATAAAAAAAAGTACTAATCCAGCATTATTATTATTATACAAATAAAACATTGTTCATATATTACTTTGTTTTATGTTACTTTTATACAGTTAACATATGATTTTGATTGATTTTGGTGGCATGGCAACCAGTCGAGGGTTATTTTATTTCTAGAGGTAAGAGAATCACATTCATTGTATATTCATATTTAGATTTTTTGTGTAGCCATTTCTTAAGATTTTTTTTTCCACACAGTTCTATTGAATAAAAATAATTTTTGAATAGATAGATCTATTTTGAATAGATCTTTGAGTCACAGGGAACCAGGAAGTAATAGTAATAAATGGGGTAATCCACATTACTCAGATCTCCAGAACTGGAGCCACACTATCAGATGTAGTTTAGTGTCATACCCAAGACACACCTTTTTTGGAAGGTATGGGTCTTACTTCTTTGCAGGAGGTACAACCAGCATATTTTTTGAACCCTGTTGACAACACTACATATGAGATTGAAACACCATTCAAGTAGTGCACAAACATATAAACAACTTCTTCAAAGAATATGGCATCATGTGACTGGAGCCATCCTTGCACCTCTGCAACAACAGTATTATCTGTGTGGAACTACCTCCTGGATAAATGTTGTCTGAGAGTCACAAACAAATGATATGGAGGAAATGGTTGTGGTAAAATCATGTCAACACATGAACAAGTACTTGCATTCTTCAGTCAATTGCTTTAGGACTAAATGAGATGACACCATCTGATATGCCAACTTCTTGTCAATGATTTCATGAACTGACTTTGAAAGATCAAGTTCCACAGCTATATCACAGAGTTTGCAATGTCAATCATATTGAATCAAAGCTTCAATGCATGTAATGTTATCTTCTGCTGGTACAGTTTGGAAGCAGAATGGAGTGAAATCATGAATACATCTGCTCTCCCACAAGCTATGGGTAAATAGTAGGCAATACAGGGTTCTTAATTTTTAGGGGTTTACAAAAGCATCCAAAATCTTTGAACGAAACTCAAAGTGATCTTCTGTCAACCACACCCTGGTTTTTTTCATTTGTATAATGTTTTTGCACAATGGTAGAGTTGTAGAAGCAGTTTTGATGCCATTGATTTTTGTAAGGTCTTGACTGATTTCACAGAACCTGAAGTGAGAGCATTGTGGAGGAGAGCCTTCTATCATTAGGATGCATTTTTAATCCATTGCTAATACATTTTGAAATCAATAATCTAAAGGATATGCATAAAGAAAAGGATGGTGTGTAATAATTCAAGTTTTTCAAACGAATTTAGGCTTTTTTTTTTTTCGAATAAATTTGCGTCAGTGTTAAAGTAATTTTCAAACTTTCTTTTTCTCCTTGTCGATTAAAAGTAATTCATTTTTTTTTTTTTAGAAAAGACTTTCGTTTTATTGATTTTTTGTTCTTGAAAATAAACTCATTAATAAACTTAGGAAATAAGATTTAAATTGAAGTGAGTAATGGCCACATAAAAGAAAACAATAAGTTAAAAACAAATCAAAATAAACGAAATGTACAACTATTGATCAATATTAATAATGACAATTATTTCTGTGGAATGAACTCGGAAAATACATTATTTGAGTTAGTGAAGTTTCGAATTGTTTATTCTTGTTTGTTTAAGTAGAAACGGAACAATTTGGATTCTGATAAAACTTTTAAAGTTTTATCAGAATCCAAATACGATTGTTAATGCTTAGTCTGCCATATAACATTTCTACTGTAGTCTTGATATTTATTTTGAAACCGGTTGTCAAAGAAAAAAAGTTACAAGGTGCCTAATTTTTTTTGTTTATTTTCTATTCATTGGCATAATGGTTAGGGTCTTTGCCAATGGCCCGCGAGACCGGGGCTCAATACCAGGTCGAGTCATACTAAAGACTAAAAAAAAGCCCAAAAAGTACTTGATGCCTCCTTGCTTACTCAGCATTATAAGGTACCGATCAAGGGTAAGTGGAGCAATCCAAGGAAAGGGGTAGCACTCTCCCCTATACCTTGGTATAATAGCTATTCTTAAAGGGAGCCTTCGTTTGCCCTCGACTACAGTCGGATACCTTTATTCATTTAATTATTTCAACAAAAATACTAAATTAAAAATCAATTTAATCAACCAACCAATTGAATAATTCAAAATGAAAGGCTTCCCTGGATTTCAACTTTCTGCTTCACGATCATTCTCATAGATTAAGCATTAAAGAAGAATACAATTTTTAAAAATCAGATACAATAAAATAAAAACTGACTCATCAATAATTACAAAAATATAAAACAAATACTGGCGTGTTTAAGTCTCTTTTTCAGCTTATTCGTTGACTAGAGTCAGTAATATTCATTTTTCTCTAATAAAAAAAAAATGAACTTTTCAACATGTCAATACTGGTTGGATATGATCTAAATACAAATATCTAAAGTTTAAACAAAAGACTGGAAACAGAAAATATCATACCTCAGTGCGACTTGCCAATCACACTGTAACAACAATCTATACCACGCAGCCATTGTGATTGTGAAAAACCGAAACCACTTCCGGTTTTAAACATTCCCTCAACCGTTGTGAATTTAACTTTTAAATAAAACTTAAGTAAATTTGATTAATTTTTTACTATATAGAATAAGTAAGATCTCGACTTTCTTTATATTTATTCTAGATTTTGATTACACCCTTCTTGATTTTATTTCTTGCCTAAATTACTGATACGTATTACGACATATCGAAAAGTGAACTAGCTGCTGCTGATACTAGCCGGTCTCAATCCCAGAAGTGGGACACGAAAATATCAACATCACCAAATTACCTACCATCCACGAGTTAATTCGGCTCTGCTCAAAGATTAATTCTCTCCCAATGGCTCTGGGAAATATTGCTTTGCGTTAAAATCTGATTGTTTTGAAAACTTGGGAGCAGAGTGTAGACACGTTTAACTCAACCCGTTTTTTGATATTTTCACTTGAGCCTTGCAAAAAGTTTGATTTGATCCGTGGATTTTATTTTAGGAGTTTGAGTCAGGCAAGGTTTTTAAGACTTGAGCCTCATTCAAAATGTTCATTAAAAAAAACTGTGCTATTATGAATGTAGGATTTCAATTTGGAAAGGACTTACCTCTACCTAGATAACTAAAGGAAAAATATACACTAAGAAACTCCGTCCACATTTCTTTCAAAAAAAGAAACAAACAAAAATTGCGAAAGACGAACTGTAAAAGAAGTGTTCAATTAAAAAAAATCTCTCTCCTCTTTTCCCCAAAGAGGGAAGAGGAGAAGAGATCTGAATTTATTTATTTCATTTCAACACAAGGAAAGAGCCTGGCTTGTCAAGGACTAAAGGAGGATTTTGAAAAGTTGTTATGTTTAAAAAATAACAACGAAAAAAAAGAAAGAAATATATATATATACAAAGAGGTTTTGTAAATTTTTTAGGTTTATTTTTATTTTTTTTTTTTAAATTCTACTCTAGTCTTTTCAGTTTTCAGACTTTTTTTTTCAAGGTAATAATAAGCACCACCCTCCAATCAAGTCTAAAAAATAGTAATCGTTCAACTACTTAAGCAAAATTTTCTTGATATCTTTGTTTTAAATTTTCGTTATTACCTCTACCAATTATGTACATAGAAAATGTATTAAACAATAACAAAGAGAGGGAAAATAGAGCAAGTTGAGGTATCTAAAATCCCTAAAGGGATACTGAGCTTTCTGAATATAGATTTACTCTACTAAAGTCAAAAATCAACAAAATGCTCGATATTTTTTTCTGGAACAACTTAAAAATGATGCAAAAAGAATTTTGATTTTTTTTCTTCACTAAAAAAAAACTAAACAGTTTATTTTTATTCATTTTTTTTTATTTATTTTATTTTATTTATTTATTTTCAATTTTCTTCATGAATCTTTAACAAGAATTGAACGCTTTTCTCCAAACAACTAACTTATCAAAAAATGTTTAACCAAGGAACTTTGAAGAGAAAATTACATCGGGAGATAGATGTAAGTATTATTCATTTCTATATAAAATTTTAAATAGTTATTGTTAACTAGCTAATTGCCTTTTTCTTTTTTTAAGGAAAAGATAATTTACTACTTATTTATTTCCCATTTAATCACGAATTTAAAAAATGACTATAAAGGCGTCTTGTTTCCTGTTTTTAATATAAAAATAGTAATTGATGACTTAAACTGACACAAGAAAATAGTTTTTAGCTTTTTACTGTTTGATTCATTTAAAAAATATATATAACTTTTGTTTTGTTTTCTACATGTTTTAAGTGGCTGAGTTGTTGTACGAAATTGTATTTTATCTTGATTTTTTTTTACATTTACTCTTTCAAGGTTGTGTAAGTTAACCGATATATTGTTTGGGAGGCTGATTTTTAAGAATTGACTTGAACAGAACCTTCAATTCGTATTTTAGTTTTATTTGACTTTGCCCTTTTCGGTTTCAAAATATTTAATTTTATTATGTATTCGTAATATTCATCTTTATAAAAAACACCATAGGTGATTTTAAAAGGCTTAAAAATAAGAATTATCATGTAGTGTACATAAATGTGTAAACTTTGTAACTGATTTGTTTTAAATAAATCTGCTAAAATACCTTGGAAGTTATATAAAAATCATCATTCAAAAAAAAAAAAATGGTTTTTTTACCTACACCTTTTTCGTAAATTTTTGAATTGCCTCTATAGATAACTGACTTTGTTTTTTTTTTATATAGGGATTCCTGTGTGTGTGTGTGTGTGTGTGTGTGTATGTATATATATATATATATATATATAATCGTTAAATCGAGATACTCTAGTCTTGATTAAAATAAACATCTCGTTTTAATCAATTTTACGTATAAATTTGAAGGTACACTAAACTTTTTTCTCTATTTGGATGGGAATTCCTGGATAATTTAGAGAAAGATAAACACTTCAATATTTATTTTGTTTTTTTGGTGCGGGGAGAGTTTTGTTTTTATTTTTTATCAAATTAAAATTTAAAAAAAAGAAGCACATTTGATTATTCATCATGGCATTTTAAAATAGTTTTTTTTCCAACATACATTTAACTCTCAACTTTGTTTGCATTTTAACCTTATCACCTGTTTGTCAGTTTTTATGTCTTATAAATAATTGATACTGCTACTACTGCTAGCATCAGTTAACAACATTAAAGACTGCTTACTAGAATGAAAATGATCCAGTGTTTCGTACTATGGGTGACCAGACTAATAATAAAATAATACTTAAGTATGTTCGTTTTTGTTTTGATGCTTCACTAAGCACTCAAAATGAAAGACAATTATAGGTATTTACTTAATCTTAATCTAATTTATAGCGTCCCTGGCCATCCGTAGCAAAATGTCAAATTTTCTTGTTTCGTGGAGCTTTTTAAACTAATCAAAATAAAATTGCCATTAGTTTTTAATGAAATTTTCTTTTAATTCGTTTTAATGTTCTGTAGTATATTTGTATGTATATTTATTGTTAAAATGTTTTCATATCAGAAGTATTGAATCTCCAAAATTAGCTATTATTATTGCTACTACATAAACTGTACAAATAAACAAATCTTACTACTTTTTAGTTTTAATATTTGGTCTTTAATCCTTAACAAACATTGTGATATACTAATAATTATAATTTCTAGTAATTGTTTCTGTGTAAATATTAATTGTTCAATTTGTTTGACTGTTAGTTATTAGGTTAAAAAAAGTCACTAAGACATTGTCAACTTAACGAATTTATCAGCTGTTTTAGCGTTTTATATTATTTTTATTTATTTTGTGCTCCTCGTCTTTAGCCCTGATTATATTTGGAGCAGTTAACACTTTTGGATCTTATTTCTTTTAGTAGAATTTATTTAGTGATTGCTGTTTCTTACTGCTATTGTGAATTATACATACTATTGTTATAATTATTGTCAAATATTGCTCATGTTTGAAATATATATTATACAGTTTCACAGTTTATTATACATATATGATTAAGTTGTACTGAGAGCACAGATTCCCTTGACTCTCTCCCTCTCATCATCTGTCTCCATCACAATCACTCTCGGCTGGTCTTCTAGATGGCATCAGTCTCTGGAGAGAGCTGTTGAATATGGTCTTTCCTAGTCTGACAACACTGGTGTGTCTGTGGGAACCCACAGAAGAATTCCGATTATGAAACTCCCTGTTTCACCAGCATGTCTTGTTTGCCTTACTTGGATAGTTTCTGAGATGGTGGACAAGTGGCCGTACAACTTCAGATTTATGTGGTACTACTTTCAGGAGCTATTCAAAGCAGCTTTTCCTTGGAGCGTTTTGTTAAAGTTGTGCAGCCATACAATAGTACTGACACAACTGCTGCTTGTAAGAATTCTCGTTTTATTATAAAAGCGAGATTAGATTTCAATATGATCTATAACCTATATATGCTTTTCCTATGCGTATGTTGACTTCGCTTTAAGAAGATGAGATATTGCTACCGAGGTTATAGAATGGTTACTAATTTTAGAGGGTTATCATTTAATATGGAGATGGCAATATCTTGATTAAAACACATGAACTCTACTTTATCTGAGTTGATAAAAAAGCGAATTCCTCTCCCTGCCTGTTTCAGACCATGCAGCGATCATTCAGCATCCACAAGTGTATTAGCGAGAGGCGCAAGATCATCTGCTCAGTCAACATCTGTGAAATTTTCACAACGATATCATTTATTTTTTTCACTTTTTTTAGTGTGATAGTATTTTGAACGTCAATAAATCCAATGAATGAAAATGTTCTGTGCATATATATATATATATATATATATATATATATATATATATATGTTAAAGTTGGCGACTCCCTTTTCAAAGACTACTACACTGAAGTGTAGGGGAAGGCATTACTTCTTTCTCTGGATTGCTCCCTTTTACCCTTGATACGCACCTTATGGCACTGAGTGTTAAACAAGGAAGTATCAAGTACCATTTTTAGAGTCTTTGGCATGACTCGACCTGGGATTGAACCACGGTCTCCCAAGCCATTGACAAACACTCTCCCCATTGTACAAATGGGCCGGTTATATATATATATATATATATATGTATATACACGTGTGTCTATGTGTATGTATGTATGTATGTATGTATGTAAGCTTGTGTGTATGACCTCAATAAGCAACTGGTGAAAGCATGGACTGTTATCGATAGGTTGTCAATCATATGAAAATCAAACCTATCCAATAAAATAAAATGCAATTTTTTCCAAACAGTGGTCATGTCAATTATACTATATGTATGCACCACTTGGACGCTTACTAAGCATATGGAGAAAAAGCTAAACGGTAATTGCACAAGAATGTTAAAAGTCATATTGAACATAACCTGGAAGCAACATCCCACAAAGCAGCGGCTGTACAGCCACCTCTCTCTCATCTATAAAACCATCCAAATTAGGACAAGACATTTGAGACATTGCAGGAGAAGTAAGAATGAACTCTTAAGTGATGTTTTGGCCAGTTGACTGGGGTTGTAGAATACACCGACTGCATCTCTGCAGAAGGGTAATAACCCCCAACAAGTGTCCTGGCTACGACACTAAACAATCTGATGGTTCCAGTAATGCTAGAGCTTTGGAGAATGCAGAGTACCCCTTCATTGCCATTGCTCCCAGGTTCATTCAAGCTCAGAGTGGTAGCATCTGATAAGGCTCTATCTATGGGTCAAATAGAACTAAACTGTGTACTTATGCTAAATTGAATTGTTTGAAATAGAACTGTTTTTGACATTTAACTATGTAAACAAAAACTATACTGATACTAAAGTAAATTGTTTGAAATAGACTGTTTGATTAAACTGAACATCTTGAAATAGAAATGTTTTTGACAATTAAACCGTGTACTTATGCCAAACTGAATTGTTTGAATTAGAACTGATTATTTGCGTAAAAATGGATTTGGCATTAAATAAACAACAAAGGTTGATATGCCATAAACCCAAACAAACATACATAAGTGATGTTCTCCGATGGACCCCTTCACACAGATGTGCAAGTATTGGACGCCCAATTAGAACCTATCTATGACAGCTCTGTACAGGATGTAGTCTAGGAGACCTGCCAGAATCCATGCATAATAGAGACGAATGTCAAGAGAGAGTTAGGGAAATCCATGCTAGCAGCATGACATGATGATATGTATGTGTATCTCTGTGTGTGTGTGTGTGTGTATATATATATATATATATATATATATATAACCAACCCATTGGCATGATGGTTAGAGTGTTTGTCAATCGCTTGGGAGACCGAACTTCAATCCGAGGTTGAGTCATACCAAAGACAAAAAAATGGTATTTAATGCTTCCTTGCTTAACAGTCAGTATTATAAGGTACAGATCAAGGGTAAGTGGAGTAATCCAGAGAAAGGAGTAGCGCCCTCCCTAACTCCTTGGTGGAGAAGCTATTGAAAAGGGAGCCTTAGAATCCCTCTGGCTTTGGTCAGCCAACTGATTTACACAGGATACTTCGACATTATAGCAGGAGTACTACAAGGGGACATGCTAGCTCCATACCTCTTTATCATCTGTCTAGATTACGTACTTAGAACATCGATTGATAAAATCAGAGAAAACGGCTGCGAACTGACAAAGAAAAAAAGCAGAAGGTACCCCGCAAAAACAATTACCAAGACGCCGACTACATAGCGATACTGGAAAATACACCCAATCAAGTCGAAACACTACTGCATAGTTTGGAATGAGCTGCCGCAGGCATAGGCCTCCATATCAATGCACAGAAAACGGAATATATGTGCTATAATTAAACAGGCGACATCTCCACACTAGACGGAACCTCTCTGAAACTAGTAGACAAATTCACCTACCTAGGAAGCAGCGTCTCATCAACTGAAAAGGACATCGACACGTGGCTAACAAAGGCATGGACAGCTATCGATAGGCTATCGATCGTATGGAAATCAGACCTGACTGATAAAATGAAACGCAGTTTCTTCCTGGCAGCGGTCGTATCAATACTGCTGTATGGATGCACTACTTGGACGCTAACTAAACGGCTGGAGAAGAAGCGAGACAGCAATTACACAAGAATGCTGCAAGCAATATTGAACAAGTCCTGGCGGCAACACCCCACAAGGCACCAACTATACGGCCACCTGCCTCCCATCACGAAAACTATCCAAGTTAGACAAACCAGACATGCAGGACACTGCTGGAGAAGCAGGGACAAGCTCATAAGTGATGTACTCCTATGGACCCCCACATATGACTGGGCAAAAGCAGGATGACCAGCTTGAACATACATACAGCAGCTATGTGAGGATATGGGATGTAGCCCTGAAGACCTGCCAGAGGCAATGAACGATAGGGAGAAGTGGCTAGAGAGGGTCACGGATATCTGTACTAGCGGCACAACATGATGATGATATATATACCCAAGTCAGCTTAGGCTATATAATACACTGACTCACTGCAGACAACAAATGTCCTGGCTTAGACACTAAACTATCTGATGGTGAGGCTCCAGGAGCTTTGGGGAATGTGGATTGTCCCTTTCATTGCTATTGCTCCCTGGTCGACTCTGGCTCAGAGGCGTAGTACATGATAGGGTCTGCTTATGGATCAAATAGAACTGTTTAACGTTGAAACTGTGTGCAAACAAATGACTTATGTGAAACTGAATTGTTTGAAATGGAACAGTTTGATCATTTTACTGTGTAAACAAATGACTGAGGTTTAATTGAATGGTTAATGCTAAAAAGCAATACTTGAAAACATTTAACTGTGTGCAAACAAATAATTAATAGTATATAGAATTATTTGTATTCGATAAAGATAAGTGAAACTATTTAAATATGTACAAAAAATTGAGCTCAGCCTTGTTTAGAAATATAATCTATAAAAAGGGTTTAGAAATCATATATTTGATACATGTGTACGAAGGGGATTTGCCATAAAATACCCTACAGTGGTTGATATATAAACTAAATAAAACCAAATCTCAGGTATATATATATATATATATATATATGTATATTTAGGCAGCATTTCTTCGTTAATGCAAATTTCATTAAACATAATAGACATTTTATGCCTACATATTTTCTTTTGGATCCGTTCGAATTCCCGTATTACTTTTATCGTATTCGGGGGGAATTGATTTAGGTATTGTCCATAGTTGTATGTATCCCTAGTACTTTCTGCCCGACTTTGGGCCATCAGCAGGGGAGAATCTGTTACAAAAGTGATGTAACTTTTGTTTTAGTAAATTACTACTGTGTAAGGACGTCTTTGCTGTTGGAGATTATGGCGCTTGCTTTTAAATGTAATTCTGTAAATAGTGCCAGTAGCTAAAGACATTTAAGTACGTTAGCACTGGTTTGAAAATTAATTCTATTAAGTGCTGGTTGCAGGTTTCTAATATATAGTGCTT
>CAUZXS010001711.1:0-18966 GCA_963585895.1 Sepioteuthis lessoniana | reverse complement strand
TTGTGTATTTATGTATATATCTAAATTAGGATAGTGTAGACATTGAATCAGCGGCACTTAGTGACTGTCAATTTCTCACTTATGCAATCATCAGATGGTATTCTAACTTATATATATATATATATATATACTCTATCATTGATATTGGGTATTCTTTATTTATAAATATAACAAACTCGATTATCAATATATATATATATATATATATATATATATATACATTTTTCTTTTCATCCAAAAAAAGAGAAAATCTCTCTTCTTTGGAGTAAATTTATATCTTGTCATGATGACCATCATCAGATGTTGCTAAAATAAAACTTTTATTTGTGCTACATCTGATGATGGTCATCATGACCAGAAATAAATCAATAATGACACCAAAGACGTGAGTTTTTTCCTTTTCTTTTTATATAAAATGAATTTTTAGGCCCTGCATGTTGAGTTTTGATGTATTTTTAATCCTAAATGAATTATACGTCAGTAGTTGTTGACATTGAGTACTCAAATTGGATACTCCTACTCTTTGGATTTTCTCCTTGGATTATATAAAAATATGTATATATATATACACATATATACACACACATATATATATATATATATATATATGCTTTACTTGTTACGTTATGTAACAAGTTTCTGGTGTCCATTATTATAATGTTTTTTAGGTTTTATACCTATTTTGCCATAAAAGCATCTACCGCTTTTTAATGCAAAAACTTTTCTTATGTGTATTTTTTTATCATTATATTTATACATTTATTACTGCATTTCTATTATATATATATATATATATATATATATATATATATATATATATATATATATATACCATCTGATCCTTTTCACTTTTTTCTCAGTCCATAACAAGAGTCAGGCTTTCCCCATGGTTTATAAGATATAGGGAGTACTGAGCCTTACCATGTCATACTGGCCCAGGATTTGTTAGTAGTTGATTTGAATTTAAAACTGTACCTCTTTTAGCCTGATGACTATCTTTATAATTAGAATAACTGTTAGAAAATATGACAGAAACATTTGAGGCAAATAAAGAGAAAACACAGACATGCACATACACTTAATGGAATAAAATCAGTTTGTGACAATAAAAATTGATAACTTTTTCTTACATTTTACAAATTCAAATGTAAATATATTTCTTTCTTTAGCTGGAAATTCTTCAGCAAAAATTATGCATTTTTTTAACACACACACACACACACACACACACACACACACACACACACACACACACACACACACACACACACACACACACAGAGTATTGTCCATAAATAAACACACCCCAACAAATTTAAAAAAAAAAAAATGATAATTTTCTTCTAAACCAAAAATACCATGATTTTATTATTGCTACTGAAACATTATGAAATCATTTTAGAAGAAAATTAACTTTTTTGTAAAATTGGTTGGATTTTATTTACTGTTGGTGATACTCAAAGAATTTTTTCTATTATTATTTATGTATTTATTCTTTCATTCATCTTACATACACACATGCACACACAAACACACACACACACGCGTGTGTGTGTGTATATATATATATATGCAGGTTTACATACCTCTCACACAGGTATCAACATATATAAATGTATGCATGATATATATATATATATATGTGTGTGTGTGTGTGTGTGTGTGTGTGTGTGTGTGTGTGTGTATTTACACATGTATAAGTGTATATATATGCACTTGGCATGTAAATATATAAACTGATTTTACTTATATTTGGGAACAGTATATGAATATGTCTATATATAGGTATGTGTGCATGTGTGTGTATGTGTTTGTGTGTGTGTATTCTTATATCCTTGAGTTTGTGTAATACAAAACAGTTGACTTGTTTGTATCAAAAAGTGATAAACATCTTTCATATCTCTTTCAACATTTATTTGTTTTGTGGACATCATATAAAAACCTTAACATCATTGTATTGAAATTTGTGCAAAATTATTTCTTTAAAACTTTCTTACCAACTGGCTGACTCTTAGCAGACATCTCTAACCAGTTCTAATAATTTTGTCTTTTTAGACAAGTCTTGATGACCTGATATGTTCCTGCTCTTCTGGATATATATTAATCTTTCAGGTTTATTTAATCTTGCTTACTTCATCTTACTTTGACTTAATCCAAATTGAAGTGATAATCTCTTGATAGTCTCATTTACCAGATACTGTAATCAGAAATGATAGATTGTGATTGTCAAGATGCTTGCCTAATCACAACAACAATTAAACCTAATTCATTATGGCAGGAGTGCCCAATATGTCAATTGTGACTGACTGGTAGATTGCAGTGATAGCGCCAGTAAAGGAAGTGTGGGTAGATTGAATGCCATTCAAAAATTTATTTTAGGTGTTAACCTATCATCTATCCTCCCTTTGGCAGGTGCCACTTGATTGGTGTACAGAGCAGCTAGACTGTAGTTACTTAAAACATTGTTCATTCATAACATAGAAAACACATGAGCTATTGCAGAACTACAACGAGCTAAGTAACCCACTTAACCTGGCTACGAGCTGTTACAGTCGGGACTATTCAACATTGGCTAAATCCATTCATTGTAAATCACCAAGTAAGAGTTCATGCTGTGATGCAAGGTACACAAACATATATTGTATATATGAAGTATATTCAGTACATATATAAAATATATTCAGCATTTTTTAATACAGGTAGATCATTTTGACATGGTCATTTTTAAAGTAGCTCGCAAGCTGAAAAATTGTGGGCACCCCTGGGTTAAGTCATTGACCATGAAAAGGAAGTCTCCAAGATATGGGACATGGGTTCAGTTCTCATTAAAATGTCCTCTTTATTTCACTTTCCAATAATTTAATTTCTTGGCTGAAGATATGGTCTGCTAAATGAATGCTGTTTAGGGAAGGATTGAGAAAGATGAAGAAATTAGTTGAGAAAATATATTGTGTCCTGATCTCATTGGCATCTTAACAAATGTTGTTATTGTCATTTTTCTTGTTCTTACCACCCCATCCCCACAAAAAAAGTCTTGTTTTATTTGAAATTAAAAGCACCAGATTCAAAAGCGTTTTCATCTTTTTTTTTATTAATCTTCTTTCTTGTGGCCCATTAATTTCTATAAACTAACAAAAATTGCTTATAAGGGCCATGTGCACCTTTTCTTTTGTGATCAGTCTAGTAATGGTCTAATACCACAACACCACTATTGCTATATCCCTTCACCTTCTAAAGACAGGTGAGCAGTTAAGAATTGGACCCAAAGCCGCAAGGCCCAGGATCCAATCCAGGTACCAGGTTAGTGATCCTACTTACCAAAACTCATTCCAAAAAGAAAAAAGTATTTATAAACCTGTTTTCTTTGTAATCAGTCTTACATATAATGTCATATGAATAACATACCGTTCACATATAGACAGACCTTGATATAACACAATGTTGAGGGGTCAAGAAAGGACATTATGTTACAGGTCTGAAAATGGAACAACCCCAGAAAATAGAATTTGCAGTGTATCTTATAGAAAAATGTTTTTTTAATACCTAAGTATCAATGATAGAATTGCCTATCATTGTGTGGTTTGCTATAAAGAAATAGATCATTATTTTATGCTAATTGGATGTTACTAAGTATAAGTGATGTCTAACACACACACACACACACACACACAGATATATATCAGTTTAAGCCAGTGATGTTTGTGTTTTAATACACAAAAATGTTATTTTTTTGTTCATATCTCAGAGTGTAGACTCATACTCCTATCATATTTTTTATTCTTAATCTCAAAATATGTCTGAATAAAATGATATGATTTATACGTTCATTTTAACGAGGCAGTTATGAAAAACATTACAAATTATTACAATGACTGCAGACATATTAAAGAAATTTTGAAACAATTTAAATTAGAATTTATGTAACAATCTAAATACTTTCTTTGATGTTTCAATTTTTAATTGCAAAAATTAGCGGAAAGTTAGTTGTAAAAAAAAAAATTTACATGTTCATATCTAAATCATGTTTTAGACTGTTTTTTTATCATCCAAAGTTGACTTTGATTGACTACTGTTACCAGAAAAAAAGTCAGTCATTAAAAATCTTTCAAAAATAAATCAACTGGATGGTAAAAAAATGTTACTTTTTACTTAAAATATACATAGGTATACAACAGGTGTCATTTACGGGTTAACTCAGTTCATATGTTTGAGTAGATATTGAGTCAACCTTCCTCGCTCATATGTCATGAAAGTTTGCTTAAATTTATGAGCATCTCATGAGATAGCTATAGTAAAGAGGACCAAAAATGATAGAAGCTTATATTACCCACAAAAGTATGTCCCTAACATTATAAGACACAGTTGTATGATGATCAATATGCTAGTATACAAAATGGACCTGTTTAAGATTTCATTTTGACTTTTCTTTAAACTATTTGAACACCTTCCTTATCATAATGACCTGTATAAGAAATAATCTCTTGTTTCATTTTGATGCATGAGATGACGATGTCATTATGATGTTGAGAAGGTAGTGGATTTATATATACTTGGATATTTTTATTTGAACTATAAGAAAAACATGTAAAGTGTTCTCAATTTTGATAAATATATTTTGGTTTTGATTGGAAGCCAAAACTTCATTGTGCTGCATCAATATAATTCCTGTTGTGTTGGGTTGTGCTATAACAGAGTCTCTCTATATAGACATATATATATATATATATATATATATATATATATATATATATATATATATATATATAATTTTTTTCCTTTTGACATTTTTTACAATTTTGAATTTCTTTCTTTCTTTCTTTTTCTTCCCTTTCTTTCTTTTGTTCTTTCTTTTTTGAATTTCTTTTCATTCTTTGTTTTCATTCCTCTCTTGTTTCTTTTTTTCTTTGAATTTTTATTTGGAATTTCCTTATACATGTTCTTTCTCTCATTTTTGCTCTTTCTTGTTTTTTTTCGTTATCTTTTTCTTTTTCAATTCAAAAAAATTCTTTATGTTATCTTACTTTTCGTTTTTCTAAATTCCTTCCATCCTTTCTTTCTTTCTTCTATCTGTCTGTATGTCTGTCCGTCAGTCTTTCTTAGATATGTATATATTATTTCTTTTTCTATACCTATACCTCCATATAACTTTATATATAACTTTATATATATAAATATATATATATATATATATATATATATATATATATATCATACAGCTATCTATATATCTAAATAACCATTTACATATATTTTAGTGGGTTTAGTTGTGTTGTGGTTTTCTATTGCTGAAGAGACGAGTTTTGTTGAATGTGTCATCAAACTGTTTGAATTGTTGTGAATGAAAAAGAAAAAAGAAAGTAAAAAAAGAAAGAAAGAAAACAAAAATGACTGAAAGAAAAAAAAGAAAGAAAAATGATTTCCTCTCATTGAATATTTCCATCTTTTTCTAATAATGGCATATTGTAAAAAAAAAAGAAAAGATGAATGAAATTCTGAAAAACATGCTTACCCCGCCCATGATGTAATGGTTAACAAGCTGGTCTAGAAGATCATTACTAGTCAGTTTGATTAGCACTAGTTGCCTAATACTGCTGGCCTTATGCCAAACTAAGCTAAGCTTAGTAAATAATGAAAGAATCGTAAATGATTTTGTTAATATTTCTTTCATATTTTGTTAATATTTAGAAAAATAAAAAGATAAAAATATCTAAAAAAATTTTTTTTAACTTTTAATTGTTTTTAATAACATCTTTCAATATTAATTTTAACATACTTTGAATTATAATATTTTAGTGTTCAGTTACATCATCATCATCAGTGCATGAAAAGGATATGACTTACTGAAATATTAACTGAACCAATTTGATTTTTTTTAATGGATATCAGTAAAATCTAAAAGCATCTTCTTAGAATTCACTTCATCCATTACAGGCACACATTGTCAAGATTTCTTTTTTTGTACATTTTTTTGACATTTTTGAGAGAAGATAACTGAA
The DNA here is from genome assembly GCA_963585895.1 of Sepioteuthis lessoniana. Taxonomy (NCBI): domain Eukaryota; kingdom Metazoa; phylum Mollusca; class Cephalopoda; order Myopsida; family Loliginidae; genus Sepioteuthis; species Sepioteuthis lessoniana. The sequence continues at coordinate 12,970 of CAUZXS010001711.1, read as the reverse complement.
AATTCTCTTGTGCTATCAAAAAAAAAAAAAGCTGTAAAAGAATTTTTGAATTGTCATTTTTTTGAAAATTTCATTTTTTCTCTTGTAAAATAATTTTTTTAGTTTTCATTTTGATTTGTGATCACTGCAAACATTATGTAGAATTTGATGGGAAAAGTTATTTTTTTTATCTTTTTTTTTGGGTTGTTTCTCTCGCTCTCTTTAATTCTTTTAAAAAATTTAATGGGTAAATGTCAGTTTAAAAGCAAAAGAAACTATTTTCCATTCCCTCCTGTTACTTGAAAAACTATTTTTTACCTTCTTTTGTACACACACACACACACACACACACACACACACACACACACACACACACACACACACATTTTGAATTATCATCTATTTATTATGTCTTCTAGTGAAACTCTTCCTTCCTTTCTTTCTTTCTTTCTTTCTTTCAATTTATTTTCATATATTTTCATTTCTTTATTTTTTTGAATTTCATTCCATGGGTCTCTTCTTTCTTTCTTTTTTTCTTTCTTTCTTTCTAATAAATATCTTTTTTCTTTTTAATTGCTATTACTTAGCTATAGACAACAATGATGCCAAATCTAATTTATTTATATTTCTGTGTTTTATTTAACAAAATCTTAAAACACCTCCCCCTGCCCCAATGTTTCTTCAATTGGTCAGTTTCAGTGTCAGAAAGCCTGTTTCCTCTTTTTATCACAGATACTCTCCTCCACCTCCTTTACTTTTTCTTCCTCCCACCATACTCTGAAACTTTCAGTCATGTCACCTTTTAAAAGAAAATTGTTATTTTTTTTTTTATAAAAAGCTACAAAAAAATTTTTTTAAATTCTTTTAGTAACAAGTTTTATTAAGAGTTTTTAAAATCTTTTTTCCTTGTTCATTTATATTGGTCCCACCCCACCCCTACCTTAAAGAAAACGAAAACTAAAAAAAACAAAACAAAATAGTTTGGCTGTGATGTCAACATTTGAATATTGGCATTATTATTATTATTATTATTATTATTATTATTATTATTATTTGTATTATTATTACTATTATTATTATTATTATTATTATTATTATTATTATTATTATTATAATAACCTGTACTCTGATTATATTCATGATTGTAATTTTATTTCTGATCAACATCATCTACTGTTTTTTCATTCTGTCAAAAATGTAAATGTGTTTTTCTTTGGTGATTGGGTTATTTGGGATTTAAAAAAATTAAAAGACAGGAATATCTGACAGAAGACGAGAGTTACTGCGGACATTTTTGGGGTTCATGTTTATGATTATATCAAAGAAGACATTTTGCACTTTTCTTAATGTTTTATCATTCAGGTCTAAAAAGCCTTACATAGAAATTGATTCATAGAAAAAAGAAAATATACATATATAATGTATCTGCAGGCACACACACACACACACACACACACACACACACACACACACACACACACACACACACACACACACACACACTCTCTCTCTCTCTCTCTCTCTCTCTCTCTCTCTCTCTCTCTCTCTCTCTCTCTCTCACACACACACACACATACATTCATAAATTTCCATGCATACACATAAACACATGTATTTAATTTCATATTTAGTGATAATATATGCATTATGCATATATGTTAAACTGAAATAAAATATTTGCCATGTTGAATTAAACAATTTTATTCAACCAGGAAAAGATGCAATTTGTGAATTCTCATCAACTCATCTTATCATTTATTGTTCAAATTTCATTCATTTTTCATTCAAAGTCCTAAAATTTTATTTTTAATTCATTTTCCCCCTCTCCTAAGAATTTTCATTTTCCTTCATTTTTCATTCATTTTTCATTCAAAGTCCTCGAATTTTATTTTTAATTCATTTCCCCCCTACTAAGAATTTTCATTTTCCTTCATTTTTCATTCATTTTTCATTCATCCTTCATTTTTCCTTTATCTATCACTTTCTTTAAAAATTTAATTTGCTTTCATTTTTCTGGCACAGTGACCTTTATTCTTTTCTTTTTCATTCCTTTCTCATTCATTTTTCATTTATTTCTTATATTCCTTCTTCTTTTCTTTCAATTCTACTCTCATCTTTTTTTTTTAGTTTCTTTTGTTTTATCTTTCATGAAAATGTAAATACTGTTAGAATTGTTTGTGGAATAAATTGTTTATTATGTTTGTAGCTGGAAGATATCTGCTTCTGTTTGAGTGGTTGGCTGTTTAAGCATCAGGGTGTGGTTTTGAGTCCTTTATGTCATCAACAGTGCAAGAAGAAGTTGCTTGGCTGAGCCTATTTCCTCTATAAGTAACATGAAAGAAATATTATTTAGTTATGAGGATCTGGAAGAGGGAATTGATCCCTAATCTGACAGCGCTGTTTTCTATCAACTGTCACATCTTAGTATATTTTTCCTGATCCAATAAAGCACAGAAAAGATTGGTTCATGCTTTTTTCAAGAACATATTTGCAAATTGAATGAAGACAGTCTTATCTGGAATTCAAAAGTAGTTGATGAGAGAGAGAGAGAGAGAGAGAGAGAGAGAGAGAGAGAGTGTGTGTGTGTGTGTGTGTGTGTGTGTGTGTGTGTGTTTATGCTGCATGAGCAACTGTTGGCCTTTTGTACTGGCCTGTACACAAATCCAGATGTAAATCTATGGTTTTGTAACAAATGCTATCATATATCAGTAGACACAGACACACAGACACACATATATATTCAGGGAGATAGAGAGAAATTGATAAATTGAGTCTGATTGAGAGAGAGAAAGTGGGACAAAAAGAATGAGAGAGAGAGAACTAGAAAAAGAGAGAGAGAAATAAATTTATTTGTAATATGTACTAAATTGTGATAGTCACATGGTTATTGATTGATTTATTATAAATTCCCATAAGATGTGATAAGTATTGAATTTTTTCTTTAAATTCTTTTCTTATTTTTCTTTAATTTCTCTTATTTAATTTAAACCAAAATTCTTTCTAATTTGAACAACTAGCGTTTTATTTTCTTTTGTGTTGAAAAGCATAAAAAACCTTTTTGATCTCACACCCCAATACACACATCCACACACACACACACACACACACACACACACACACACACACACACACACACACATATATATATATATATATGTGTGTGTATTGTTATAGTAAAGGTTTTAAGTCTTATATAACCATTGAAGATGGAGCAGCTGCAGTAACCAAACATTCATTTTGTTTGATATTTCTCTCTTTTGTCACCATAATAAAAAAGAAAAAAAAAAGAAAAAGAAAATGAAAAACAGAATTGATCCATTTGACAAAATTCCCTTAACAAACCAATTTATAACTTAACTTTTTTTGGTAAAAAATGTTTGAAAAAAACTATAACATTTTAATAATAAAACTTTGATCTCATCTGGGGTGTTATATCAGTGCCCTGAATCATAAAACATGTACCCCCCTACCCACAAAAAAAGAAAAGGAAAACAGAAGACCTGTAAAAAATCAAAAAGAAAAAAAAGGAAGTAACCAACAAAAAGTAAATGAAGATATGAAAAAAACAAAAAAATCTGGAAATATTGAATGACCCAAAAAAAAGAAAATATATGGGATGAATAGGAGTTTGAAAAAAAAAAAGAAAAAAAAAAGCTTATAAAAGTGAATACCCCCACCCATCCACCCAGAAAGAAAAACTGAAAAAAAAAAACAAGAAAAAAAAAAAAAACAAATTATGATTTCTGCTTGTTTCTTTAGTTTCTATATACATACTCTCAGCTAAAAATAAAACAGGATTATTTTTTAAAAATAATTGTCAATGCTTTATTTTTTTTAAAAATCTGTTTTCTTTCAAAATCTTTTCTTGAATGTTTTCAAAACATTTTGTGCGTGTGTGTTTTTTTTCTTTTTGCTTGTGATTATTTTGTTTGCAAAAGATCATTATTAACCCATAATCATGGTTCACCTTCATTATTTCATGTCATTTTATCTTCTGACCTCATATCTGTTGACTCGACAGACCCTCATTCATTCATTTAATCAATCTATATCATTCAAAACATGTTCAGTTCAATATCTTACTTCTGATCATTTCTAAGGAATTTTCATCTGTAGTAGACTATGGCCATTACTTATCCCAGTATCTATCTTAAAGATGGGGTTGGAATCTAAGTATTTGAGGACTGCTCATAAAGAATTGAGGTAACATTTATTTCAAATATAAGAATTCCTTTTCTGAAAGATTTGGGTAGTAATTTTTATGTCCCTACCTATATATATATATATATATATATATATATATATATATATATATATATATATATTATAAGAAATTATGTATGAAAGAAAGCTAAAAAATGCTCTATGCTTTTATAACAAGGCAGGTGGAAAACCTAAAATTTCAAATTGTAATCCCAAGTTACTCCTTCTATTAATCTGAGTTGCTTCAGTTTGGTTTTATAGCATATCAAGCATTGTAGGTTATTTAATGCCAGGTCCATTTTCATATATATAAACAGTTCTATTTCAAACTATTCAGTTTAACATAAGTATACAATTCAAATATCAAAACAGTTCTATTTCAAATCATTCAGTTTAGCATTTGAGTTTAGCCTAAGTACATTGTTTAGTTCTATTTGACCCATAGATAGGACCCTATCAGGTGCAACCACTGTGGGCCAGAGTGGACCTGGGAGCAATGGCAGTGAAGGAGTGCTCTGCATTCCCCAAAGCTCCAGCAATACTGGAACCTCACTACCAGATTCTTTAGTGTCATATCCAGGACACTCGTTAGGGGGAGGGGTTCTTACTCCTCTGCAGAGATGCAGTTGATGTATTCTACAGCCCCAGCCAATTAAGCCAGCTATCTATTAATCTGAGTTTCAAAGGTTATCACAATCATCAGATGGAAATCTATCTAATGGAAGGTGTAACATGAGATTATCATTCACATACACTCTTCATACTCCTGAAACTTTTGGGTGTTAGATTTTGTGTGTATATATATATATATATATATATATATATATATATATATATATATATATATATAGTGAAATAAAAAAATCATTATGAAAAGTTTTTCTTAAATCAGAAAAGTGCTCAAATATTGGCAAGTAGAGTAGGATAAAATCTAAAATAAATCCCTATTAAATAAATCCCTATTAATCAGATGACTGCATTTTTATAAAATAATCAAATTTTTAATAAGGAGACAATCATAAGGAGGTGAGTAGATATTTATATTTTTAATATCAGCAAAAATTGTCCGAAAGCGTCCAATATTTTGTCATTATCGATTATAAAATTACAAAACCAAACAAAAATAATTGAGGAGGAGTCCACTGTGTGCAGTGGTTAAAATGCTGGACTATGACATCATAGTAAGTGAGTTCAAACTCTGTTGGTATTTTTACATTCACTTTTGAACCTTGGGAAAGTTATGAACCCCCTTATTCTCCTAGCTATGGGTTAAATAGTACCTTTACTGTTCTTCTAAAAGGATGGATTTGATATTAAATAACCCATGAATGTTGATATGCCATTAAACAAAGAATAAAAAATAAAACCAAAAATAATTGTTTCCTATGTTAAAGGTTGGTCGCATTCTTTATAATCCAGGTGTAAAATGCATTTAAAAATATTTTTGATTATAGTATTTATAAATTTTTAAAAAATAATTATATGTTGGACTGTTCTTACATATTGATTTAATAAAACATATTTAAAAGAATAATAGCTGCCTCAATGCAGTTTATTTACATATACATTTGGATTATTAAAAAATAAAATAATCACAGATGCTGACCACCCCCCTAAAATTATTGTTCAGTTTCAAATTGGACTGGGAACTACTTTATTCACTAAGAGCATTTTAAGTGTATTGCTCTAATAACAATCTTGCTATGATGTGCCATTTTTGTTGTGTTTTGCAATATAAACATACTAAGTGAGGATTGTATAGACAGAGAGTCTATGGCACTTGGTTATTGGCCATTTCTCCCCTATGCAATCATTGGATCAAGACCAAACCCAAAAACCATTGACTCTGTTGGTTATTTTACTTAGATCTACATATGCTCTGTCACTGATATTGAGCAGTCTTTTTTAGAAATATTGCAAATTATTTTATTAGTTATTAATATACATACAAGGGGCTACAAAAGTAGGCATACTGTAATGAAAAATTGCCACTTTATCGGTAAAGATTATAATAAGTATAAGTAAAAATACTGAGAATAGTAAAAATGAAATAAATGAATTCTATTATTAAATGAATCATGGTACCACTATTATAATACTGGTTTAATTCTTGCTGTTTACCTACTTTTTCAGCAGCCCCCTGCACACACACACACACACACACACACACACACACACACACACACACACACACACACACACACACACTTATATATATATATATATATATATATATATATATATATATATATATACGCACTCAGTGGTTATTGATAAGTAATGTTGGTTTTAAAAGGAGTCTTCCTTGGATGATTAGCACAACACAGTTTTTATAACCCTTATTTACCTCCATTGATCTTGTACATGTGAAAGCTTAATAAATATTCGCATATATATATATGTATATATATATGTATATATATGTATATATATATATATATATATATACTCACACACACACATGTAGATATGCATTTATGCTTTTTTCTCAAACATTTGTGATAAAACAAGTGACCCTTATACCAGAACAAGGAGAAGGCCAACATCTTTCAGTTCAGCTCCAGATCCTAAATGCCTTAATGATGATAATAATAATAATAATAATCTCACCAGTAATAAGGATCTTTTCACCTTTGACCTTTCTCAGTTTTCCAAAAATGCCTTTCAGAGGTCAAACCAAATCTAATCCATCAGGTAGCCAGTGTCACGTGATCATGCCATCCATCTTAAAATTAATATCCCATCAACTAAAAGGCTTTATTTTTTTCAACCACTCATTGCTCTATCTTTTGAAGGGTGAAACATTTCTCAAGCACTCCATCACCATTCTATAATAATCAATGTGCCAGAATACCACGTACTGTCATTGATATTGTGAAGATGTTGCTAAGTGTACTATTTTGTAATGTTAGTACACCATAGACGTCTATGTATCTTTTCACCTGATTGCCAGATTGTTCTTGAGCTATTTAACAGAATCAGCGGGACAATTTTAATTGGCGTATAATTTAAACATGTCATAATTCAAAAGTCCAGTTCACAAAAAAGTGCTAAATTTATTTCCATTATGTCAATGCATACAGTCCTGGTAACACTTATTAGCATCCATGAAATTTTAGTACATAATGTTGAATATTGCTTAAAAAACTCCCCCAAAACGAATCTTGTGAAACAGTTCATAGTTGATAAGAACAGCAAATTATAAATTAAGTCTGGTTATTTTCTGTTTATTTCTGAAGACAAAGAAAAATATATAAAAGGGTGCTAATAATGGTGACTAGGACTGTAGATATTTACTAAGCTTAATAAAACAGTAAAAAAAAAAGGTAAATAAAGAAAAAATGGGTTGAAAAAGGTGTTGTGCTGATTTTCAAAGTAGGAATGACTTGTCCGCTTAAAAGAAGTCAGTGTTTGAAATCTTGGCTTATACTTAAGCTTTAAACAATGGTGTCTAGCTTACTTACAGCAAGTCATTCTGAAAGCCCTAGTTTCCACTAAAGTTAAGCAGTGATCTGTTTGTTTAGTTCTAAGATGGGTGACCACTAAAGAACAGCAGAAACCTGAGGTCCGGAATCTTGGCATCATTGGGAGATTCTTGATTATTTAAGAGACGAGGTTGGCTACAGTAGAATTGACTAATTGTTATCTCATTTTGTCTAAATTTCTGAGATGTGGAGTTATTATTTACTCATCTTGGACTATTATCCTCATCTTGGTTGTTACCCTTCATCCTTCTTCAGGTGTTTTTTGTTGAGATATTCCAAGGCAGGGACAGAGGTATTAGAACAATCTACCCCCATGGACTAAATAAAAGATTTAGTTTGAAAAAGACACCTGAAGAAGGCTGGAGAGTAGAGTGGCCAAATGTTGTAAGTATAACAACCGAGATGAGGATTGTAGTCTTTATTTTTTTATTTTTGTCTTTTTGTTGTTTTTAAACAATGTTTCTCCAAGCTTCTTCAGTCATTGGTTACGTCTAGTAGTCCTTGGAAAATCAGGAAATGATTTTTTGAGGAGATGAGATAAGTAAAACAAAAGGTACTTAGTGACTTCTAGATACAATGTACATCTGATGAAATCTGGAGAACACAGGTCACCTGAAAAAAAAATGTGCCAGATGAATTAAGGTTTTCTTTTTATTCTCTTCTGCCCTAATTCCTATTTTCTATCCCACCTTACACTGACTCCCGCTTAATCAATTTCTCTTCATCCAATGTCATCATTATCAACATCAATTTGTGACAATCTCTTTATCTTCTCATTCTGACAGCCACCACCACCATCATTACACAGCACCATCATCATTATTATTATCAGCATCATTCTCATCATCACCACCATCATTAAACACATCACCATTATCAGTACTGATAAAAAACGAATATTATCAGAAAAAATCTCATTTGATCAAGTTAAAAGAATTCTTCTTTGATTAGAATTTATAGAGTGTGTAATAATTTATGTTCAGGCTGTTCTTGAGTTATCTTACAAACAAACTGACTATCTTTACTGGTAAATAATCATGCAATAATTCAAATGTTCTATTCAAGAAGTATCAAATATATTTCAATCATCATCATTATCAAGTCATGCTGACACCACAGATTCCTTTGACTCTCTCATCAATCATCCTTTTCAGTCATTGCTCTTGGTAAGTCATCTAGATGGCATTTAGTGTCTGCACAGAGCTGATAAATGTAAGTTTTTACTGGTCAGCCCACACTGGTGTATCCATGTGTTAGGAGTTCACAAGAAAACATTGCTTATGGATTTGTCCTTAGCTTTGTCCAGCAGTTCTCAGCATGTATTGCTCTTCTTACTTAGATTGTTTATGAGCTGGGAGTTAAGTAGCCGTACAGTTACTGTATTGAAGGGTGCTGCTTCTTGGAGTTGTTCAAAACAGCAGCAACATTCTTGCATAGTTCTCATATTGCTTCTTCTCCAGATGTTTCATTAAAGTCCAAGTAATGCAACCATACAGTAGTACTGACATGGCTACAGTTTAGAAGAATTCCTGTTTCATTTTATCAGAGAGATCAGATTACCATATGGTTGTTAACCTGTTAATAGCAGTTCATGCTTTACCTATGTGTATGGTGACATCACTTTCAGTTGATGAGATATTGCTATCAAGGTATATGAACTGGGTTACTAATTTCAGAATGACTATGAATAGATCATATGAATTATCTCCAAATTAAAACTCTTTTATCTTTTAGGCATAGATAAGCACTACCAGGTGTACAAAAAAAAAAAAAAAAAGAAAAAGAAAAAGAAGAATATTTACCATCACTGATAACTGGAACTGCCATAACATTCTTTTATTCATTTTATTGATTATACTCTAATCCAAGACATTAAATTCTGGTACGAAGTAGAAGAAGAATAATCATTAAATGAAAAGAAAGACAATATGATGTTTTAAAGTTTAAAATGAACTGTTTAATCTAAGATTTTTTCATCATGTTAAAGTGAGACTAAAAAAATAAAACTAATTTATTTTGCAGAAAAGTTGCGCTTAAGACAGCTTGCAAAGCTGAACTATGGGAAGACTTATAAGTTTATGAATATCTTTAAGAGGTTAACTTGACCTTCTGATGACTATTGGTCATACTACAAATATAAATCAATTTTTTTAGTTTTAGATAGATTTCAACACACACACACACACACACACACACACACACACACACACACACACACACACACACACACACACACACACACACACACACACACATATACATACATATATATATATATATATATATATATATATATACACATTCAATGACTTCAAACCTCATATGCACACATATAATTGTATGTCTGGCGTAAATAATTAATGACATTAGTATAAGCACATCTGTATTTATATTTTGATAGATAGATAGATAGATAGAAAAAAAAACAAGGGTATTCTTAAATTCAGTTCTTTAATCTTTAATGTTTTTCGTTCTTATAATTATTATTGTTTAATTAATGTAGTCAGTGATATTTTCTTCATTTTTTGCATGCAAATAGAATTTCGCTTCATTAAAAGAAAATGACAATTACAACAAAACTACAAAAACAAACATCAAAAATTACATTAAAGAAAAAAAAAGATACATACAAAATTCGGATTCCAAAGTACGTTTCGGATTGTGAGAGTAAAAAGAAAAAAATGCGAAAAAACACGCACACACAAAAATGAAACATGTTTTTTCGGGTCATTCCGGCTCCTTCGCATTTCACAATTTCTAATATCCGACTTTCGCACTGGCTTGAAAGCATCAGTTTACAGAAGATTGCATGGAATGTACGCCCCCTCACCTTTGGAAGGAATTTCGGAATTTCTGGGCTTTTAACATCAATTCTTTGGGATTTTTACCACAACTTCTGATTTCCAGGATATTCTACATTATCTGTTTGTAGATGTCATTGCTGTCATCATAAGAACCGCTTAGTTGTGTGTATGTGTGTTTGAACTTTTTTTTCACAATATCGTCCGTTTGCTTTTGCAAATGTATAATGAAACCCATTTTCATTCTATGGATGCCTCATAGGGAAATAAAGTCAATATTCTTAAATTTCTTTATTTTATAAGCAAATGAAGAGTTGAAACCCTTCCTTATTAATTTTTCTTTTCTCAGTAAGTTGTCATTTTACGTCCCGCCTTTTTATTTTACTTACACATTTTTTAAACATTGGATTTTTATTTGAACAAAGAAAAAGAATATGATTTTTGTACATTATAGCCCACCGCTAAAGATTTCGTTCATTCTTTGGTTATGCATAAAATGATTATATATAAATTACTTATATTGACCATTCAGATTTGAGTGAGTTTTAGTCATTTGCTTCATTTTCTAATATTTTTACTGAACGGTATTATTTAAGTCTCAAAATTAAAAATCAACCATCGGCCATAACTCGACGCCTCAGCGGTTGGGAAGGCAAAAAACTAAAGATAGCCGAATTGTAGCTCGTTGAAGATGTACTTTTTTTTTTAGTTTAACTGTTCTGTAAAATAAGTTAATGATCAAGGAAATGTCTGAAACTTAATCTTATTTGGATAGTCTATATAAATATTACATTTCTTATTTGTTTGTACATTACCCATGAAATAATGATTTTCATCCTTCGGCTATTCTGGACAAGAACCTAATGTTGAATATGTGGATATAAATTAATTTCTGAAGTCCTTAACGAAGTTTAGTTTGGTTCAAGGCCAGAAAAAGCGAATCAAACTCACTAGTTTTATTATCTGTTTATTCGTTCATCATTTTAACTTCTGTAGATAATCAATTTTATAAGCATAAGTATTTTCTGTGGAATGCCTGTTAAGGAGAGACCGATCGAAAAATTTGGAGAGAAAGCAAAAAAATACGTGTTGTCTTGTTGAAGAAGAGTATCCTGGTTAGACAAACTGGGTGATAGTGATCGGGAAAACATTTTAGTTACGTCAATATTTTTTTCCGTCTTAAAAGTCTTCATAATTCAACTTATACACGAATAAATATGACACTTCATGTGTCAATGTATATATTTACCCAACCCCTCTACCACACACAAGATGTGACATAAGCTCAATTTTTAAGTAGGGTAAAGCTAGTTTGAATTCAGAGATTTCTTTCTCCTAGACTGGTTGCCATGTCAAGACTAAAAAATCCAGTCTGCCTTACCTGGAGGGAGAACAGATAGACGCATACCTTTCTACGATGTTAAATGCAAACCATTTCGTCCAGGATTTGAACTCGGGTCACCGTGTCCATTTCTTATGACGATAGCCGTTACGCCACGTGCGCCTCCTTTTCTGTCATGTGTAATTGTTACACCACTTGCTCAAATGCCTTGTTTTTAACTTCATATTCAGTGTTAAGACTTGACCTCTGATACAAACTACAACGAGGCTGACAAATGTTTGTTTATTTGAGCATCATCGAAGAACTTGTCATTAATTAATTGGCTAATATTTTATTCTTTTACTTTTTACCTCAATTTCCGATCGATATTCTACGATCGTTTCTATTCGCTTTGCTTACTTAACGATCAAGAATGATATCTTAGACTTGCAACAGAAATAAGAAGAAAAAAAGAATGTTTTGCACAATCTGATTTCTGTGGTTCTGTCGGAAATGCGGCTTCTTCGCGTTTTTTTATTTATTTTTTATCTTGCAGACTGTGATTCTACTTAGAAATCATTTTTATTAGAATGGTCTCTAAATATTCTTCTGAGTAATGACATCAATATAATGACGACTGAATTGATTTTTGACAAGTTGGGGAGAATTTCGTGTTTTTTTACTTTTTGAAAAATCTCTTCTCCCCACCCCGCATTCCTGTTTTCTATTTTCTCTCTAAACCTTCTCCCTTTTATTCAGTTCCTTCTCATGTAATATCATCATTATCAACCCCAGTTCGTGATCACCTCAACATTTTTCCTTCTGACAACCGTGTGTAACGAACCTATTTATGTAGTTGAATGTTAAATTTGAGTACTTTTGAGTTTTCAGACACTAGAACTTTAGGTGCCTAAATTGCTTTTAACAACATACAACGGGACCACAGAAATCAGGTTGTACGAAATACTTAGTCAAAAATTAATAATGATAATAATAAAGGGTTGGAACTTTTCTGTTCGTTTAAAAAGGTAACAAAAAAAAATAATAATAAGAAGAATCCTTAGAAATATAGTTGCAAGGAAATTAAAACTATAAACTTAGTGAATCTACGGCAACAAGAGCTTTGGTCGGTATTTGCCATTCTAGATGTTCTTATAAATTTCGATTAAAATGAATTTGGT